>JXCR01134542.1:44726-76248 GCA_002079205.1 Phalaenopsis hybrid cultivar
ACTTATAAATATAATAATAGTTTTGAAAATTATTTTAATAAAAGAACTTTAAGTATTAAAAATAAAAGTCTAAATTATCTAAATTTTTTAAAAATACAATTTTTCTTACTAAATATAGTTACTTATATTAATCATTTTCTCATCTAAAAACTTTTAACTTAAAGTTTTTTCTTCATTACTAAAAATTTTAACTAATTTTACTTACTCATTTCTAAAATCAAATTTTACTTCCCTAATATAACTTCATATACATAATCAATTTTTTTTCTTTTCAAATCAATCACTTGTAGTACATTTGAGAAGACATATAAAATTGCAATTTTTAAAATATTTTTCATCCCCTAAAACTTAAATTTTTAACAGATTAAACAGTTCAACATTAGATATATATAAGCAAGAATGAAAATTTAAAATTAACATGCTAACATAAATTTTAAACCCTAATGATACAAGTATAAAATTAAAAACAGGAGTAAAATTAATTTATGATCAAATTTTATATATTTTCATTTTACTTTAACATGTAGAGATTCAATAGACTTCTAAATAGTGGGTGTAAACATAAAAGCAAACATACACAATACTGAAATCACAATCTTAACATAAAGACAAACCTGCAAACATGATAAAAGAAAAATAAAGGGTAGCAGTTTCTGAATTTCAAGTTTAAGATCTAAGCCTAGCAAGATTTTCTACTTTATAACAAATATGAAATTAAGTTCAGTTCTAAACTAACTAAACACAGTACTAAACACAAAACAATAGTTACTACCCTAAAATTTAAAAACAAAATACTAACTACCACAAATATCATAATAATAATAAAACATAAAAGCCCAAAACACAACATAGTCCAAAACATCACACAAATACAACTGTACCTAGTACCACATCACACAGTCCATAACAAAAACAAACATAAAAATTTCTCAATCCTACTCCTCATCCTCAAAATCACCACTATACCACTTTTCTGCAGGCTCATATTCAGGATATCGAGGATATGGAGGAAATTACACTCCTGGGTCACCTCTAATCAGGCTCACCAAAGATAAGTGGAATTTCTCTTCATAATCACTCTTCCTTTTATTATAAATATTAATATGATCTACAAAACGCTCTAAATTTTGTACCTTATTAGTGGTAAAATTAATATTATTCATCATCGTCTGCAATAATTATTCCTAAGTCTCAGTAGACTCACCTCTAGATGTAGAAGCACGTGAAGTAGATGGTCTAAATGAAGAAGCAGCTGAGGTAGATGCAACAGACGTTTCATTCCATAGCTCCTGGAAAATCCTCCTCTCCAGCTAAAAATTGAATGCTCAAAATAAGTCTTAACATTCACCTTTGGGATGGGCTTTAGAGTTAACAGAACTTCCTCCCAAGTATCATATTTAATCACAGCTTGCTCGCACAAAGAAAAGATCAAGGAAGCAAATCCCAGACCTGCAGTTGTAACAACCATAGCAGAACTGATGATAGTCTGACAGATAAAACCTCCAATGTTGATGAGCTTTCCCTCTTGAATACAATAGCTCAACATTTCTCTTTCTCTTGTCACTTCATTGAGATGATTAGTCAAAAGCAGACGAGCAAAAATGAAATAGTGTCAGAACTTTGAAGGTGTACATAACTTTGAAGTTAGGAAATTTACTCTCCTCTCATTAGTAATTTTCCAAAGTCCTCTCCCAATATTCAAGTATAAAATAATCTCGTCTAACTCCGCTTCATTAGGACTATAATTTGCATAAAAACATAAATTATCCGGTGGTAAATGGTAAAACATGTTGATTACCTCTGGCAAAAAATGTACCAACTTTTCTCGAACAATAACTCGATTTTTTTCAGTTTTAGGGAGATTTGCATAGAACTCCCTCACAACAAAAATCACCGTGACAACAGAGAAATAATAGAACTGTTCCCACTATCGACAAACAATTAAATCTTCTATGTCTCCACCCGAATTTCTAAAACATCACTCCTGAATCAATTTTTGTGATTGCAACGCATCATTATACCGATCTTGAGCCTTCAAACTAACAAATTTGCTCAAATCAAATGGGCTTTTTCCTTTACTCCTCTTCATTCTTGGTGCATTCTACAAATTTTATAAATTCCAAAAAAAACTTCAAAAATCAAGTCTAAATCACTAAACTAAACTTCCAAAAGCACAAACTAAACTTCCCAAGCAATTTCCATAGATTTTTCCTAATTTTTCACCATAAATAGTGAATTTCCAAATTTCCTTAAATGTGCTCAAAATACATGGTGAAAATCCAAAATTTTTGCATAGAAGTAAAGCTCTTACCTAAGTAACTTCGATCTAGCAAATTTCACTTGATTCCACCAAGAAATCTTCACTTGAGATGTGCCCTAGCCCATAAAAATTGCGATTTTGAGAGGTAGAAGATGATGAAAGGCGTTAAAAATGGTGTTTTCGAACCAAAATTTCACTTTTAACCGTTCACAAACCGATTTTTGTGAAACGACACTTAAGCGCGGGTAAGTAGCGCTTAGGCGCATGCCTCTCGAGTTACCTCGCGCTTAAGCGCGAGAAGTGGCGATTAGGCACCAGTGTATTAACTTTAAAATCTTCAAATTTAAGTAAAATTCACTATTTGTTAAGTAAACCACCCTTAAATGGTCTCATAGCACTTAATTGACTATTTTCAACTTTCTATAACACCCCTCTCTCTCAAAATTCTCCTTAATAACTATTTCAATTCGAGGATAAAAAAATACAAATTTTTCACAAAAATAAACTTATATTAATTCACAAACAAGTACAAATACTATTGACACTTAATTCTCACTCCAAATAGTCTCGGATGAGAAAATTTTCCTAAGTACAAAACACTTAACACACATTCACAATTAAATACATAAGTAACATAAACACTAACACATGTCTTAAACACTAAAAACACTTAAAGACAATGACTTTAATCACACAAAAATAAACATAGAACTTAGTTCAATTCTTCATTAGAAGGAACAAATTCAGGTCTTTCATTAGTCTCTCCTGGGGCAACTAGAATATAAAATTGATAAAATGAACGGTGGTGACGTGCTCTGATGCAATCTTCTTCAATCCACTTTTGCTTAAGAAACATCTCCTTATCCGCTTTCTCTATATAACTAGTGTGACTAAATTGCATTTTCAATTGCCATCCAATATGCTCCATATGTGAATGAATTTCCAATACCTTAGTCTCCAGTACAGACATGGTATTTTCAATTTTGTTGATTTTCTCTGATATTCCTTCAATACTAATGGCTAAAAAACTGTTATACATCTCTTGTGCACTTTGACTAATGAATTTATTTCTCATGGTCTCTTAATTCTTCTTCAAATCCATCTCCCATGAAGACATCATCTTAAAATCTCTCTCTCTTTTAGGCTTCGGGGCTAGAAATGATCTGGGGTAAAATTCCTTCACTAAACCCTTTTATTTATAGGCCTAAATTCTTCCAATAACTCCTAAACATGTTTATAAACTACTAAGACACATTTTTCCAAACTTCTAGATGGTTTTTCCTTCTAGAATATTAATTTTGCACATATTTTTAAACTATCGCGCTTTAGCGTCGGATTTGGCACAAGTGCTAGAGCACATTTTTGCACAAGTCAACTTAACGTCCAAATTCTCATTTTAACATGTCAAAATCACTAATTTAAGTCTTAAAATCATTACTAACACATAATAGTCTCAAAAATACTACCCCAATTTTCTTAATCACACATAAAACAATAATAAAAACAAAACACACTGATACTTATGGGTTGCCTCCCACAAAGCGCTTGGTTTTACGTTGTCAGCCCGACGTAACCAGAGCTTACTCTGGTTGACCCAACATTATTCCATCATTAAACTTCTACTAATCCCCTATGTAATAAGGTTTCAGTATATGTCCATTCACTTTAAAGATTTTCTCAGATTTAGGATCTTTAATATCCACAACTCCATAAGGATAAACTTTCATTACAATAAAAGGGCCCATTCACCTGGATTGAAGTTTCCCTGGAAATAATCTTAACCTTTAATTATATAGTATAACTTGTTGCCCTGGTTGAAAATTTTTAGTAAGAATCTTTCAATCATGCCACATTTTCATCTTTTCTTTATAAATTTTGGCACTTTCATAAGATTCATTTTTTATCTCTTCAAGCTCATTTAATTTTAACAATCTTTTATCACCAACATCTTTCATATTATAATTGAACTCTTTAATTGAACAATATGCTTTATGCTCAAGTTCAACTGGTAAGTGACAAGCTTTCCCAAATATTAGCTTATAATGAAGAACATTCTTATAGGAGTTCTGTATGCAGTCCTATAAGCCCACAAAGCATAGTCAAGTTTGGCTGACCAATAGATTGTGTGAAGTATTAGACTTCAATGTTTGAAGAAATTGTGATGATTTGAAACCTTGCACTTTATTTACTTCTTGATTTGGCCAATTAAGATGTTAATGCCTGTTGTAAGAACATGTAAGTCTAAGATGGTATTATCTCAGTCAACAAATGGTTAGAATCACATATTAATTTCATGAATGAGAATGTAGTTCATGGGGTTGAGTGCAAATAAATAGGGAAATAAAATTTTCAAGGGTGTAGAATTAGTGGACTAGAGTGACAGGCTAAAGCCCCCAATTTGATTTATAGTTTTAGGTTTGATATGAGATGTTAGCCCCAGGTGGAGGGAGAAGAGGGAACTCTAGAGTGAGAGCTAGTATCTTTTCTACCTAACCGATCTTCATGGCTATTTAAACTATAGATTAGTCAATGTTCTTTATAGCATCTTTAATATGTGTAAAGAAAATTATTGCTCTTATTTGGTACAACACATTTAGCGTACTTCCACAACCAAATTTATATACTTATTACTGATTCACGATAAGAAAAAAGATATTTTACTTATATCATCTTCATCTTACAAATATTTAGTTAAGTTAATTAGTTACTTATTTTATTTTCATAAATCCAAAATTTACAAAAAAAATTGAATTTTCATTCCTATTATTGCACCTTAAGTTTAATTAAGAATATTTTGCTAAGTATATTTTTGTCATCTAAACTTTCTAGTTTTCTAAAGTGCATATTATTATTTTCCTTGTGGTTTCAATATTCGGGGCTTTATAAAAAAGTCCTATATTACTTGATAACAATATGCATACTTGTGTAGTATCCCATATTTAAATATTATAATTGTATTCTTATTTGTTTCATAGTGGAAAACATATCTTGCTTTTGTTTTAGACCAAGTTTTTGGCTTTGTTGAAAATTAAGAATAACTATTAAGGAAATTAAACTATAATCACATACATCGCATTTTAACATTATATCAAAGAAAGTCGATATCAAGTTTTTGGCGCCGTTGCCGAGGAAAATTATATAATTTTCAAAAAGTTTTTAGAAAACAAAAATTTCTATTTTTACAAAAGTCTTATTTAAACTTTAAGATTTATTATAGGATTAAATAGTGTTGTTTTTATATAAAGTTTTTATTTGTGTGTTTTTATTATTTTTATTATTATAGTTATTTTTATTTTATGTGTTTTATTGTAATGTATGCATAGTTCAAGTTCTACAAGACTTGTGCCTTATGATATTGAATTAGAAAGAATTATTTAGAAATTTAAAAAATTAAAAATTACTGAAAATTTTCAAGAAATGACAAATCAAAATATTCAAAATGCTGAAGAGTTTAGACCTTTAAGGGATTATGCCAACCCTATGATGGATGAAATTCATTGTATTATTCAAACCACCACAGTAGTAGCTAATTCATTTGAGCCTAAACCCGCTATTATACAAATGGTATCAAATAATCAATTTGGGGGAGCACCAACTAAAGATTCAATTCTACATCTTGTCAATTCTTTATAATTATGCGCTACATTTAAATATAATTGTGTATCTGATGATGTTATAAGACTTAGATTATTTCCTTTCTCACTGAGGGATAAAGCTAAGATATGGTTACATTCATTATCACATAGATTTATCAGAATTTGGAGAAATTTAGTGCAGAAATTCCTTGCTAAATATTTTCCACCATAAAAAATTGTGAAGCTTAGAATGATATTACATCTTCGTGCGAGTTTGAAGAAGAATCTACTTATGAAGCAAGGGAACAATTTAAAGAGCTCTTAATAAAGTGTCCACTCCATGTTATACCAGATTGGTTAATAATTCAAACTTTTTATAATGGATTAGCTAGATCTTCTAGATCTGTTATCGATGCCGCAGCTAGTGGTTCATTGATGTCAAAATCATTTAATCACACTTATGGTTTAAGTGAAGCGACAACTATAAATAATTTTCAATGTCTTTATGAAAGGGTAAATCTTAAGAAAGTAGCTAATGTTTGTGAAACTGATGCTTTTGCAATGTTAGCAAATCAAGTTGTTGCAATTTTAAAGAAATTAGACCAATTTGGAATGAATTTTCCTCAACCAATTTCCATGATTGAAGGGAATTCCTTAGGCCAAATGGTAGATTCTCAAGCATCATTAGAGACTTTCAATGTCATACATATTCAAATCATTATAACCTAGGTTGGAAGAACCATCACAACTTTAACTGGAAAAATACTTTGAAAGGTAATAATCAACAATAATGGAACAATCAAGTAAACTCATTGGAAAACTTGAACAACCATAGGAATAATAATTATAACAAGTTGTCTATAAAAGAAGTGGTGTTACAAATGGGAAATCTCTTACAAAGTCAAGGAGCTACATTTATAAATATTAAGAATCAGTTGGGATAAATAACAAATTCATTAAGTGATTGATCCCAAGGAAAACTTCCTAGTAATATAGAAGTAAATCCAAAAGACCAGAATAATGAGGAAGTAAAAGCCATTCATCTTAGAAGCAGAAAAGAATTGGAAGGTAGAGTTCAAAAAGAGACTGAAGTAGAGAGAGAAGAGATTGAAGAACCAAAAGAGGTTGCTCGGAAAGGTTTAGAGAGACCTATTTTTCCACTTAAATCTGATTTAGAAAAACCACCACCTCCATTTCCTCAGAGGCTCCGATAACAAAAGTTGAATAAGCAATTTTTAAATTTATGAAAATTTTTAAGAAGCTTATAACTAATATTCCATTTGCTGAAGCTCTAGAACAAAAGCCGTGTTATGTGAACTTTATGAAGGATATTCTTAACAGGAAAAGGAAGTTTAAATATAATGAGACTGTTGCACTTAGTGAGGAGAGCAGTGCTATTATTTAGAAAAAAGCTTCCTGGAAAGATTAAAGATCCTGGTAGCTTTACAATTCCATGTGCAAAAGGAGACATATTTTATTGGAAAGCTTTATGTGATTTTGGAGCAAGCATCAACCTTATGCCATTATCAATATTTAAAAGATTTAGATTAGGAGAAATAACCCCTACTACAGTAACTCTGCAGTTAGCAGATTGTTCAATAGTCTATTCTAAAAGAGTTATAGAAGATGTCCTAATGAAAGCGGATCAATTTATCTTTCCTATTAATTTTATTATTCTAGAAATAGAGGAAGATAAGGAGATACATATCATTTTAGGGAGACATTTCCTAGCCACAAGAAGAGCAATTATAGATGTGCAGAAAGAAGAATTAACAATATGTGTCAATGATCAAATAGTTACATGTAATATTTCAAAATCAATGAAATAGAGTGTAAAAGGTAAAGATGATGAATTTTATAGAATGGATGTTGTAAGATATTTAAGTGAATGCCATTTCAATGCAACTAATGAAGAAAAATCTGAAACGAAAGAGTTGGAACATGAGCAAGAAGAGGAATTAGATCAATATAAAGATTTATATAATGAAGATTTAAATTATGTTCTAGAAAGTTTTGAAGTTTTAGACACGACAGAAAAAGATAAATATTTTTGTCCATCAATTGAAAAACCTCGTGAGCTTAAGTTGAAGTTACTTCCCGAGCATTTTTGCCCATCAATTGAAAAACCTCGTGAGCTTAAGTTGAAGTTACTTCTCGAGCATTTGAAGTAGGTGATTCCTCTACATTACCTGTTATAATTTCCTCAAAGTTAACTACAGAAGAAGAAGAGAGTTTGATAAAGACTTTAAAGAGTTACAAGAAAGCCTTTGGATCAACAATTACAAATATAAAAGGAATCAGTCCTTTAATTTGTATGCACAGAATTCATATGGAAGAGAATTGCAAACCTAAGGCTGATCCTCAAAGGAGATTGAATCTTATTATGAAAGAAGTTGTTAAAAAAGAAATTTTAAAATGATTAGAAGGTGGAATTATCTAACCTACTTCATATAGTGCATGGGTTAGTCTGGTTCACTACGTTCCTAAGAAAGGAGGAGTGACTGTAACTTTAAATGAACATAATAAGTTAATACCAACAAGACAAGTCATAGGATGCTGAATATGCATTGATTATAGAAAATTAAATCTTGCCACTAGGAAAGATCATTTTCCACTACTCATTCTAGATCAAATGCTGGATTGACTAGATGGGCATAAATACTTTTATTTTCTAAATGGATATACTGGTTATCACCAAATTCAATTAGATCAAATGTTGGATAGATTAACTGAGCATAAATACTTTTATTTTTTATATAGCTTTACTGGTTATCACCAAATAGAAATAGCTCCTGAGGATCAAAAGAAAACAACTTTTACCATTCCTTACAATACATTTGCTTTTAGAAGAATGCCCTTTGGTTTATATAATGCACCTACTACATTTCAAAGATGCATGATGGCTATTTTTTGTGATTTAATTGAAAAAAGGATTGAAGTTTTTATGGATAATTTTTTAGTGTTTGGAACTTCTTTTGAATCATGTTTAGAGCATTTATCAAAAGTTCTTAAGCGCTGTGAAGAAACCAATTCAGTCCTTAATTGGGAAAAATGTTAATTTATGGTAGCAGGAGGAATAGTTTTGGGACATCAAATTTCAAAAAATGGTATGGAAGTAGACCCTACAAAAATTCAAGTGATCGCTAATTTACCCACCCAACAACTGTGAAGGAAATTAGGAGTTTTTTAGGACATGCTAGATTCTACAGGAAATATATTAAGGAGTTTTCAAAAATTACTAAGCTTCTATGCCATTTACTTGAAAAAGATGCAATTTTTAATTTTGATAAAGAGTGCCTAAAAGCTTTCGAATTATTAAAAGACAAATTAGTCACTACACTAATTATTGTTTCACCATATTGGGGAAAACCTTTTAAATTGATGTGTGGTGCTAGTGATTATGTTATTGGAGTTATTTTAGGACAAAAGAATGATAAGATTTTCAAAGTTATCTACTATGCTAGTATAACTCTTAATGAGGCTTAAATTAATTATACCACAACTGAGAAAGAGTTATTAGCAGTAGTATAGGCCTTTGATAAATTTAGAACATACTTAATTGGAACTAAATGTATTATGCATACATATCATTCTGTTATTAATTATTTAATGAGAAAGAAGGATGCAAAACCAAGACTTATAAGATGGATTCTTCTTTTGCAAGAATTTGACTTAGAAATAGTAGAGAGGAAGGGAGCGGAGAATCAAGTTGATGATCATCTGTCTAGGCTTGAAATAGAGAAACCACTAAGTTTTGAAAAGAAAATTGATAAACATTTTCCAGATGAAAAATTGTTCAATGTTAATGAGTGGCGTGTTTCATGGTATGCAGACATTGTGAACTTCATTGTTAATGATATTATACCCTATGAAATGACATACTAACATAAAAGGAAATTTTTATCTAAAGCTAAGACTTATTTTTGGGATGACCCGATTTTATATAAATAAGGAAAGGATCTAATTATTTGAAGATTTATAGCTTTAGAAGAAACTTATTAAATTATCTAAAAATATCATAGTTATGATTTTTGTGGATATTTTGGTGTTAATAAAACAACATACAAAATTTTACAATTTTGATTTTATTGGCCTATAAACTTTAGAGATGCTAACGCTTATATGAAAAAGTGTTATCGATGTCAACGAGCAAACAATATTTTCTAGAAGGAATGGGATGCCTCTCAATTATGTGTTAGAAGTTGAGATATTTCAAGTTTGGGGATTAGATTTCATGGGACCATTTATACCTTCTTTCAAAAATTTATTTATATACTATGTATCCAAATGGATAGAAGCTATTGCTTTACCTCAATGTGATGCTCAAAGTGTTGCAAAGTTCTTAATAATGAACATATTTTGTAGATTTAGGATGTTGAGAGTAATCATAACTGATGGGGGAAGTCATTTCATAAATTCAATAATGGAGAAGTTATGAAAGAAATATCATATTAACCATAGAATTGCTACTACTTATCATCCTCAGACAAGTGGTTTGGCTGAATTATCCAATCATGAAATTAAAATAATACTGGAAAAATCTATGAATCCAAGCAAAATGGATTAGTTAGTTAAACTTGACTATGCTTTGTGGGCTTATAGGACTGCATACAGAAATCATATAGGAATGTGCCCCCATACAGGCTAATCTTTGTGAAAGTGTGTCACTCACCAGTCGAACTTGAGCATAAAGCATATTGGGCTATAAAGGAATTTAATTAAAATTTAAATGATGCTGGTGAGAAAAGATTATTGCAATTGAATAAGCTTGAAGAGATAAGGAATGAATCTTATGAAAATGCTAAGATTTACAAAGAAAAGATGAAGACGTTGCACGATCGAAGGATTCTTACTAAAAATTTTCAGCCATGGCAACAAGTTTTACTTTTAAAAGCAAGGATAAGATTATTTTCATGAAAACTTAAGTTCAGGTGGATGGGCCATTTATTGAGATGAAAGTTTATCCCTATGGAGCTGTGAATATTAAAGATACTAAAATTGATAAAATATTCAAACTGGATGGTCACATGTTGAAATCTTATTTTTTAGGTGACCAACTTAAATTAAATGATTTTATGATGTTGGGTCAACCAGAATAAGAACTGGTTGTGTTGGGCTGACGACGTTAAGCCAAGTGCTCTGTGGGAGGCAACCCGTAGTTATCGGTGTGTTTGCTTTTATTGTTATGTTATTGTGTGTGATTTAGAAAATGTAGTAGTATTTTGAAAATAAAATAATTTAGTGATTATTCTAAGACCATAAAAGATGACTTGGACATGGTAGAACATGTATTTGGATGTTAAGTTGACATGTGCTAAATTGAGCACTCGTGCTTAAGTGCCAATATCCAACGCTTAAGTACAATTGTTAAAAAACATGTGTGAATTTCAATTTTTAGAAGTTTTAACTGAGATTTGGTTGCCTCTAACGTGGGAGATAGTGTTAAGACGTGTCTAGACATTTTAGGAGGAGGTTTGATGCTATAAATAGAAGGGTATGAGGAGAAGTCTCACCACACTTCCATTTAACCCTAAATCCTATGTGAAAAATAGAGATTTTTGAAAAAAATGTCATCTTGGGAGAGTGATTTAAAGAACAAGAAGGAGGTAATGAGAAAGAGATTTATTTGTCAGGGTGCGCAAGTGTTATACAATGGTTTCCTCGCCGTTAGTATCGAAGGGATAGCGGAGAAAATCACTAAAATTGAGGCTAATGTGGCTTCAATTAAAGCAAAAGTGTTAGAAGTTAACACACATCTGGAACATAAGGGTTGTCAACTTAAGGTGCAGTTTAGTCATACCAATTTTTTAGAAGAATCGAACAATGCTATGTATTTGAAGAATAAGTGGATTGAGGAAGATTTAACAAGAGTTATTAACCATTGTCCGTTCTTTCAGATTTACATTCAAAATCCTGCAGAATCGAACAATAGGCCAGGGTTCATTCCACTAACTGCAGAATGGAATCAAGTTCATGTTTTAGTGCTTATGTGTTTAGTGTTTGTTTTTTATGTTAAGTGTGTTTAGTATGTTATCAATGTGATAATTTTCTAGTGTTTGTGTTAGGAAGTTTCTCATCCGAGACTATTGGATTGAGAATTTATGTATTTAAAATGTTTTTAATTGTTCATAAATTAACATAAATGTTTGTTTGTGTGAAATTACGTGTTATTTTGCGTTGAATTGAATTAGTTAAGATTGGTGAATCTTGAGTAAGAGGAGAATTTAAAGGGAAGAAAATGGTTATTAAGGAGTTATGAGACAATGTAAAGATGGTTGACTTAGGCTAGGAGTGCATTTCACTTAAATCAGAAAAATAAAATTTGTTCACTAGTGCCTAAGCACCATGACCCTGCGCTTAAACGTTGCCTAAACCGAGAGACAGGTGCCTAAGCATCGAACCATTCACGTTTAAGTGCCAGTACACAAACAACTTTAAGTGACAATTTGATCCAAAAACACCATTACCGAACCTCGACTTCATCTTCTTCCTCGGGCCATTCGTGATTTCTAAGCTAGGTCTCACCATATTTGAAGATTTCTTGGTAATTTGAAGCAAAAATAGTTAGATTTGACATCTTTGAGGTAAGAGCTTCACTTTTATGTAAATTTTTTTTATTTTCACCATGTATTTTGAGCACATTCATGAGCTACCCAAAAATCACTATTAATGGTGAAAATTTGAGAAAAAGCTATGGAAAATACATAGATTTGTTAGTTTAAGCTTTAAGGAGTTAAGTTTAGTGATTTAAAGTTAGATTTGGAATTTATTTTGAATTTCATACATTTTTTTTAGAAATGACACCAAGAATGAAGAGGAGCAAAGGAAAGGGTTCAATTTAATTCAAGCAAATCTATTAGTTCGAGAGCTCAGGATCAATATAGTGATGCACTCCAATTGAGGAAGTTGATTCCTAAGCAATATTATAAACGTCTGGGAGGAGCTGCTGAAGATTTGATTATTTACAGCCAGTGGGAGTGGTTCTATTGTTTTTTTGTCGTAGCAGTAATTTTTTTTGTGCATGAGTTCTATGTGAATCTCCCTGAAGCTGAAGAAGGAGTCATGGTGAGGGGGAAGACAATGCATTTTTTACCTGAGGTAATAAATCAATTTTATCAATTGTCCCCGAGCACTTTGTGTTTTTATCCAAATTATAGTCCTACTTAGGATGAGCCAGACGAGATTATTTTATCTTTGACAGATGGAAGAGGGCTTTAGAAGATTACAAATGAAAGAAGAGTTAACTTTTCTACTTCAAAGTTAGATGCCACTGCAAAGGCTTGACATTATTTTTTTTTCTGCTCGTCCGCTACCTACAAATCATCTTAGTGAAGTGACCAGTGATAGAACAAGTTTGACCTATTTCATCCAGCAGTTTATGCCTATCGACATTAGAGCTTTGATACATGGAGTTATTATCCGTTTTGTCATCTTTTATACTATTGTAGTTTGGGATTTGCATCCTTTATATTTTCCATACGCGAGCAGGCTAGAGTTAGATTTGACAGTTGTGAGGAGATCTTACAACCTCTTAAGCCTATTACCAGTGTGAATCTGAAATATTATTCACATAATTCCTTTTTTGCTGGAGAGGAGGATTTTCTAGTAGTTCTGCTGCGTCGACGTCACGAGCTTCTACTTCACATGCTTCAACATCACGAGGCCAGACTTCTAGATTTGATTCTCAGTCACAACTATTGGATAGGATTTTGAATAATGTCATTTATACCAATGAAAAGGTACTTAGAACAATTTGCAGAGCATATGGATGGATATATGAAGATATATAGTGATTATGATGGTGAATTTAACTTAGCTATGGAAAACCTCATGAGAGGTAACCAGGATGTTCTATTTCCTCAGTACCCCAAATATCCACCATATGAGCTTGCAGCTGCTTGGCGTAGTGACAATAATGATGGATAGGATGAGGATGATTAGTTTGGATCTACAGTTTTATTTGATTTTATTTTTTTTGTTGTTGTGAACTGTTGACAGTGTAGTGGTTCTGTACTTTTTGTTGTGTTTTTAGTTGTTATTGTTAGTTTTTCTTGTGCTTTGTTTAGTAGACACTCTTGTGATGTATTTGTGTTTTTGTACGTAGTTATTATATTTAATTGTAGTAATTGTGATACTTATGTTGTTTATTGTAGTAGTTAATTGTGTTGAACTTAATTCTAGATCTTAGGAAGGTTTAGAATATAGCCAACTTTTTACTTAAAAGTTGCATGTTTAAAATTTTCAATTCACTACCAGATATTATTCTTTATGTTGCAGTCATGTATGTTTGTTCGTGAGTTTGTTTGCTTTTATGTTATACTCCACTGCGTAGAAGTCCAATGAATCTCCATATGTTAAGTAAAATAAAATTTGATCAATTTAATTTTAAATCCTGTTATTAATTTTTCTACTTCCATATTTAGGATGTAAAAATTTATGTTAGCATGTTATTTTAAACTTTCATTCCTACCAATATTTATATATGATGTTAAAATGCTTTAATTTTATTAAAATTCAAGTTTGGAGAGGGGAATAAAAAAATCTTTAAAGAACTTTAAAATTTATTTGTTCTCAAATTTATTTCAAATAAATTTGATTTTGATTTGAAGAAAATGATCATGTATATGAAGTTATATTTGGGAAGTAAAATTTTGAACATAGAAATGAGTGAGAGAATTTAATTAAAATTTATAGTAATGAAAAAAAACTTATAGTTATAATTTTTTAGTGTAGAAAATGCTAAGTATAGTGTAACTATCTTTAGTAGAAAAAATAGTATTTTTGAAAATTTTGGAAGATTTAGATTTTTATTTTTAAAGCTTAAATTTCTTTTATTGAAATTAATTTTTAAAACTATTATTATGTTTTTCAGTGAAAGAAAAATATCAACTCTTTGCTTTAGGAGAGGAAGAGTGGGATTCAAAATCATTAAAGGCCTATCAAGATATAACAAACTTTGTCTGAAAAATGGAAAAGAAGAAGAAAAAGAAAGAGAAAAGAAAAAGAAAAAGAAAGCGAAAAGAAAAAGAAAAAGAAAAAAAAAAGAGAAATTGAAAAAGGGAGGAGTAGCTTAAGGATTAGTGTCTAATAAAAAATTTGTTCCACATCAGATCTTAACATTAAAAATTTCTAAATTAGATAGAAACTCATATTTTCATATTTCTTAACATTAAAAATTTCTAAACTCTAAGTTGGTCTCATCTACTAATATTTTTTCTAAATTTGACTACTATATTTCTAAATCAAAATTTTATTAACTCCTAAAGAAACTCATATACATCATCTACTTATTTAGTTTTTAAAGATTGAAGGGTTACTTAGGACAAGTAATATTTTAAGTTTGCGGGATTTTGATACACCTAAAATAAATAGTATTTTTATACACATTTTTATGCTTATTTTTTAGACATTGCGCTATAATGAAAGATATTTGTGTGTTTTTCTTTCTGGTACAATCAAATGAATGAAAAATGCTTAAAGGAGTGAAAAAGGGCCAAATTTAGAGCAAAAATGAAGAAGGTGCAAAAATTGAAATGGGGAGCCTAAGCGCCAAGGACTAACTCCTAAGCATCAGAGGCTCGTGCCTAATCACCAAATACCCAACGCTTAAGTGCCAAAAGTAGTTATTTGATGATTCATTTAATTTAGATGAATTTTTGAAGAATTGTTTGAAGCAACCCTTGGTAAAAATGTGGGAATCAGCCCATGGACACAAAAATTCATTCAATTGGCTTTTGAAAGGAGGAACTCTTAGAAGATTCATTAAATAGAGATACATTTTGAAGAGGCACCAAGGAACCTTTTGGATTTTTATTAAAAAAGACTTGGATCATCAAGAGAAGAGGCCAACCATCAACCATTAGAGCCATCATTCATCCAAGTAACCGCCGCCGACACCGTCGCCTATCGCCACCTTCACCACCGGCCACTTTCTTTTTATTTTGAGTGTTAGCTCTATATTGTGAGTGAAGGAAGAGAATTCAAAAGAACTTCAAGACATTTGATGGAGAGGATTTAAGAGAAGTGTTTATTTTTGTGACTACACTTGGTTTTCATTTAGATTTGTTATTTGTGTGCATGATTTCTACTTTTAAACTCATGTGTAGTTGTGTTTTCTCCATGGATTCTGAGTAGTTTTCTTTATATTTTTCCTTAAAATGATAATTAATTAAGTATTTCAAGGAATTTATGTGAAGTATTAGACTTTAATGTTGGAAAAAGTTGTGATGATTTGGAACCTTGCACTTCATTTACTTCTTAATTTGGCCAATTAAGATCCTAATACCTACTGTGAGAACATGTAAGATCCGAGATGGTATTATATCAGTCAACAAATGGTTAGAATCACATATTGATTTCATGAATGAGAATGTAGTTCATGGGGTTGAGTGGAAATAAAAAGGGAAATAAACTTTTCAAGGGTGTAGAATTAGTGAACATTAGAGTGACGGGCTAAAGCCCCCAATTTGATTTATAATTTTAGCTTTAGATACGAGATGTTAGCCCCAAGTGGAGGGAGAAGAGGGAACTCTAGAGTGAGAGCTAGTATCTTCCCTACCTAACCAGTCTTTATGACTATTCAAACTATAGATTAACCAATATTCTTTATAGCATCTCTAGTAATGGTAAAGAACATTATTGCTCCTATTTGGCACAACACATTTAACATCCTTCCGCAACAGAATTTCTATACTTATTACTCATTCAAAATAAGAAAAAAGATATTTTACTTATATTGCCTTCATCTTACAAATATTTAGTTAAGTTAATTAGTTGCTTACTTTATTTTCATAAATCCAAAAATTACAAAAATAAGCAAATTTTCATTCCTATTATAGCATCTTAAGTTTAAGAAAGAATATTTGATAAGTAGATTTTTGTCATCTAAACTTTATAGTTTTCTATAGTGCATATTATTATTTTTCGTGTGGGTTCGATATTTGGGGCTTAATAAAAATGTCCTATTTTACTTGATAACAATAAGTATACTTGCATAGTATCCCATATTTAAATATTATAATTGTGTTTTTATTTGTTTCATAGTAGAAAACTTACCTAGATTTTACTTTGGATCAAGTTTTTGGCTTTCTTGCAAACTAAGAATAAATGTTAAGAAAATTAAACTATAATTGCATACATAGCATTTTACTTATATATCGAAGAAAGCCGGGATTAGTGCTTGAAGCACGAAAACCCATAACAGTGCAGTCTTAAGTAGAATGGTTCCTGAAGTGCCAGAACCGGCACCTGAAGAGACAGAGATGAATTTTTGCGGATTAAGGTGGTTTGGGATGCATTTTGCATGAATTTCAAAAGGGAGACTTATTCTAAACTCCCCATGGAGTGATTCTATGTTTCTAGATAGCTTGGATGGTTTTTTTATGAAGGGGTATGTCTCTTGGATCAACAGACATGTCTTTCGAATTCAAAAGAGTTGACTTTTGGATAGAATTTTTGGAGGGAATTTTTAATTCATTTTTGGAGGGAGACAACCTTTGATAAAAGAGAGGGAAGTATAGGGCATGAAATTATTGGTGGCGTGGAGAGAAGAAGAGGGGCGTGAGTAAGAAAGAGAGTCAAGGGCTTGGAGATTTTCTTTAAGAATTGTTAGAGGAGAGGGAAAGCGAGAGATTTCTTCTTTATTACTTTTCTAAGAGAGAATTGAGAGTGCTTGTAAAGAGGGAAAGTGCTTGAAGAGAACATCTAGGGATTTGCTTAGGAAGGACTGTGGCATAAATTGTGTTCTTTTTTTTTATTCTGTAAAGTTGTTTTTATATATGAAATCCGTGTTTTGTCGTATCCTTCTCATGAATTCTCAGTAGTCTTCTTTATCCTTCTCCCTACATTGAGATATGATTTTGTAAAGATTGGTTTTGTTTTATACAATTTTAAATGTCAATAATTTGTGATGATTTGAACTCCAATCTTCATTTACTTTTTGATATGGCAAATTGAAATGTCAAAATGAGTTGAGAAACATATGTTCCAAAAGGGCTATAATTTCTACAACATAGTGAGAGTCACATTTGATTCCATGAGAGAGAATGGCATACATGGGGTTAAGTGAAAATAAATAAAAAAATAAACTTTGTTGGATACAAAATTGGAGATTTTAAGGTGACAGATTAAAATTCCCAATTTGGTCCAGTTGACTAGAAACTAGTGCGAGATTGTTAGCCCTTAGGTGAGGGAGTAGTGGAAGCTCTGGAGTGGCAGCATGTTCCTAATATTTTTTATATGCAAGGATTTATGAATTTGACACCATCACTTGAAGATTTTAATCCCCAATATATTAATTCCCCTTTATGTTGACAAAATGTGATAATATCGTTTCTAAGTTTAGTTGTCCTTGAAGGTGGAAAATACTTAGCTAGGAATTTCTAAGTTAACTCCTCCAAATTTTTAATAGAGCTAGGTGCTAATGAGTATAACCACATTTTAGCCTTATCCCTTACTGAGAAAGGAAAAAGTCTTAGTCTAACAACATCGTCTGACATGCCGTTATAACAAAATGTAGCACAAAGTTCTAGAAAATTTGATAAGTGTAAATAGGGACCCTCCGAATGAGTTCCCACAAACTGGTTGTTCTTCACCAGTTGGATAATCACTAGATTAATTTCAAACGAGTCAGCATCTACAATAGGGATTTGTATAATTGAGTGACGTTCATTTATCGTAGGATTTACATAATCCCTCAATGATTTATGATGGTTTTCTAAGTTATTATCTAGAATGATTTCCATTTCTAGTTTTTCAAGTTCTTTCAGTTTTTTAATTTTTTCCCTTTTTTTTAACTCGAGATCATAAGACACAAGTCCTGCTGATCCTTTATTTCACATACACAACACAACAAACAAAACATTAACAATTAAATAAATAAAATAAAAAAAATATTCAACACAAGAAAACATTTTCACAAAAAATTTAGTTTTCATACAAATGATTTTTTCACAACACTTTTTCAAACAAAAAAAGACACTTTTCACAAAAAAAACAGTTTTTACGACAATACAGTTTTCCAAGTCTAAGCCTAATTACTTCAACTAAAACTCTCATAAAATTCAAGATCAACCGTTGTGATGCCCAGCAACAGTGCCAAAAACTTGATCCCAGTATTTTTTATATGCAAGGATTTATGAAGTTGACACCACAACTTGAAGATTTTAATCCCCAATAACGGCACCAAAAACTTGATCCCAAACTTGATCTTAACTAAAGTAATACTTCAATTATATTTGTAGGGATTCTATGCAAGTATACATATTGTTATCAAGTAATATAGGGTTTTCTAATTAAGCCCCGAATATCAATCCCATGGAGATCAAGGTTAATCACGACGACTTTTAAGAGAAGTTCTGGTTTAGAATAACACGCCCTAGCTTGGAAGGTCGATAAAGGTTTGGTATTGATTATATCCTTCAATTATCACTACAATACTAATTCTACTTCTAAACTAAAATACTTAGTGAAAATCAGAATGTGGAGTTTAATATATTAAAAGTGCTCTTCCTCATGCTATGAAAATAGTGACATGTGTAAATGAGAGAGATTATGACAAATAGGAGCAATTATATTCTTTACCCTTACTAGAGATGCTATAAAGAATATTGATTAAACTAAAGTTTGAATAGTTATGAAGACGATCTAGGCAGGGAAGATACTAGCTCTCACTCTAGAGTTCCCTCTTTTCCCTCCACATGGAGGCTAACATCTCGCATCAAAATCTAAAACAATAGACCAAGTTAGGGGGCTTTAGCCTGTCACTCTAAATTCCTTTAAGGCTACACCCATCAAAGATTATTTTCCTATTTATTTGCACTCAATCAAATGTTTTACATTCTCATACATACAATCTCATGTGATTCTGCCACTGTTGATTGAGAAAATACCATCACAGATCTTACGTGTTCTCATAACAAATTTTAACATGCAAGTTAATCAAGTTTACATGTAAATGAAGAACAAAAAAAATCATCACAATATATTCTCACTCTATTCAATTTTATATCCTACACATGCATACTAATTCATTACAAGAGGGAGGAGTAAAGAAAACTACTCATTACACATGGAGAAACAACAATAACTTTTCATTGAACAAAACTTTGAAACCATACAAATGAAGAATTAAATTCAAATCAAAATACAATGAAAATACTTATCTTTGATGGAAATCAAAATCTCTTGTATAGTAAAAGCAATCTCTTTACAATCCTCTCCAAGAACAAACTAAAAAGAAAAGAAGAAATTCTAACACTCTCTCTTTCTCTCTCATCTTGTCACCCAACTTGGGGCTCAAGCCCAAGCCTTCTTCTTCTTCTCCAAGCCTTATTCTCCTCTTAAAATTAATTCAAGAGTCCAAGAGTCCTTTAAAAAATATTTCTAAGCCTTATTTATTATTTCCCAAGAGATTCTTAAGTGTCTCTTCAAAAATATCCAGATTCAATTGAACTTCCAAAAAGTGCCTCAAGTGCCTCTTAAAAATGTGTCTAAATTAGATGTATTCTCCAAAGGATTCCTCCTTTCATAACTCTTTTAACCATATTTTCATTTATAGTGGTCATAATCACCCTCTTTAGCCAATAGGTGTCCCAAATGTCCCTTCAAATTTGTTAAAATGATTTAACCCGTCAAGTAACTGTCACTGACGCTTAAGCGTGGGGCCTTTGCAACTTAGGCGCGGCCTTCTCTATTTCACCGGTGCCTAGACGCCGAAATACTTTTACATCATTTTTGCATTTTTGTCCATATTTGATCCCTTTTTACTCATTTTGCCATTTTTCATCTTTTTAGTTGTACCTGAAGAAAAAACACACAAATACCTTCCATTAAAGTGCAACATCTTAAAAATAGGTATAAAAATATGTATAAAAACACCATATATTTTAAGTATATCAAAATCCTCCAAACTTAAAACATTACTTGTTCTAATATAAGACTACATTTTTAAAGTAATTTATGTAGATTAGAGTTAATAGGTCATCCTTTAGAATTGCTAAAAGTTTGTTCTAAAAATGTGATAGTTCAAATTAGAAGAACTTCTAGTGAATCAAACTAGCCTAGGGACTAAAATATTTATCATCAAACTTGAGAATTTGTTTTCCTATCAAATATAGAAATAAATGCTGGTTTTTCAAACTTTGGATCCAATGAACTTTACTTTCCAGTCTTAAGAACTCTCTTAAAAATATTTTGTATTGATATAAGTATAAAAAGAAAGCTTAGGATTGTTCTAATTTCCTTACTCTAGAAAGACTCAAGTGAAACCAATTTTTGATTAGGACCTAACTTTTTGTTTCATTTTCTTCTTTAGGATCTTTTTGATCCATTATTATTTTTTTCTTCTTTTTTTTATATGTGAGGATTATTATATCTGGAAAAGTCCTTAAATAAGTTTGAATTCTATTATTCTCCTCTAAAGTTAGAACTTATTACTTTCCTTCACTTGAAAAAATGTATTTTTTAAATACTTTTTAACAGAGCCTTAAATGTTTGAAAATAAAAATTCTAAGAATCCTTAATTTGTCAAAAATGCAGTTTTTCCTACTAAAGATAGTTATTCATTTTCCTAATCCACTAAATATCGTTAACTCTAGGTTCACCCTTTTCACTAAAAATATCTACTAAGTTTTCCTACTCCATTTCTTTATATAAAATTCTAACAACCTTAAGTTAACTCCACATAATAATAATTATTAGAAATAAAATAAAAATTTATTTGTAGTACTTTTAAAAACAAGTAAGGTTTAAATTTGAAACATTTTTCTTTTGCCCAAACTTAAGCTCAAACATGAGTAACAATGAAGTACAAAAATATGCAGCAGGAAAATATCACTTTTACAATTTACTACACATCCTACAAAAATATCAACAAATAACACATGGTAGAACATTGTAGTATAAAGTAAATCTAGTCTAAACATGCTTGACATAACACAATAAAGGAATTTTAAATAGTAGAATAAGTACAAACTGAAGATTAAACATGAATACATTTTAAACTTTATAAGGGAATTGTTGGATGCTAACAAGTTTAAAATATTGAGGTAAGTTTTATCATCTCCAATGACTGATTCAACTTGACTCACAAACATAGACACACAAACTTCAATACACAGACTCATAGATTAATAAACAAACAACAACTGAGGTTAGTTTGATCTCTATTCTACTCACATTTCCCCTCCTTACTTTAAATTTCTAACGGAAGAAACTACACTAATAACGTGGGTGTATTATAAAACTTTATATGGTTTTCACCCATGGACAAAAATTCTCATGTGCTGCCAATTTTAGGGTTACTCTAAGTCTAATGTGTACCCAATATGGTAAATAAAATAGTGCAGTTCATCCAGATGTTGTTCACTAAGTAAGTTCATGACCTTACTCAGTTAAGACGAATTCAGATAAAGGAAGTAATAGAGTTGACATGGAGTGTTCCAAGTCCAAACTGTACATGCTTCAAGGTAATGCTCAGCTCCGGTTAAGAACTAAGTTGTAAAAGACTCGTCAACTTGCTACTCTCATAAATCATATATAAATCTAGTCAGGACAAAGGAATTACCTCACAACATTAATCTAATCCACTCTTACACATCAAACACAAATCAAAGTCCAACATTTCACTATTATCCAATCCAAAAAAACACCAATCACACTAAATAGATAACAAAGATAACCATGGGTTGCCTTCCACGAAGCCCTTAGTCTAACATCGGTGACTCGATGTATCCAATGTTTACTCTAGTTGCCCCAACATCCAAATTTCATTCATTTTGTCTGTATACCCAGGAATATACCATTCATTGATTTTGAATAACTCTTTCTTAGGAGATCTTCTACTAATTTCATCATTTAGTTCAGGTTCTTCTTGTGATTGAGTCGAACATAAAGATATAAAAACTGGTGGTTTAGATGAATTCCCTAAATATCTGGACTTTAAAATTGTATGGGGTACATTCATATGAAGTTCATGAGATTTCTCAACATATGGAATTAAAACTTAACGTCCATCATTTCACACCTCTCTTGAACATACATGTAGTCTTCTTTAAACAACGTTTTCAACTCATCGTGAAGGTCCATTTCGATCTCATCTGTTAACTTACTTCAAAACTTTCTTGAAAATAGTCTTTACTTAGATAATCAATTTCATTTATTCAAAAACAGTCATATCTTTTCTCTCAGCTGGGTAATTCAAAGTCTTTAAACATCAAAAGTGACTTCATGGTCATTAATATTCATAGTCAACTCTCCTTTTCATACATCTATCATAGCTTGTCTAGTAACAAGAAAAGGTCTCCACAAAAAAATTAAATTTTCTTTATCTTCATCCATATCTAATACTTTAAAGTCCACAGGAAATATAAATTTATCCACTTTAACAAGCACGTCTTCTATAACCCCTTTTAGATAAATGATAGATCGATTAGCTAACTAAAGGCTTACAGTAGTGGGAGAAATATTGGCTAAACCTAACCTTTTATATATAGATAGAGGCATCACATTATTGCTCGCTCATAAATCACTAAAGCTTTTCCACATAATCTTTCTCCAATTGCACAAGGAATTGTTAAGCTACAAGGATCTTTAAGTTTCTGAGGAAGCTTTTTCTGAAGTATTGCGTTGCACTCCTCACTTAGTGCAACTGTCTCATAATCCCCAAATTTTCTTTTCTTATTTAATATCTCCTTCATTAACTTGGCATAATTTAGCATCTGTTCCAAAGCTTTGATGAAAGGAATTTTTATCGTTAACTTCTTAAGTACTTCCATGAACTTTAAAAATTATTTATCCAACTTCCAAAGATAACCATGGGTTGCCTTCCATGAAATAGAGTCATGTATAAATAACGAAGCAGAACATGAAGCACTGATCACCGGGTTGGAATTAGCAATCTCAATGGATATAACAGATATTGCCGTCTATGGCGACTCATAATTTGTTATCCAACAAGTTTCTAGACAATACAAAATTTTGAAGCCAAGGCTAGCTGAATACCACCAGTACACAATGAAACTCTTAGAACATATTATTAATGTGACTCTATATTGGATTCCTCAAAGAGATAATGCACATGTCGACGCTTTAGTGAAACTTACCAAGGAACTGACATGTCCACTGAAGGATTCCATCGACGCTATAGAACAAGGACGATGAGTTTTATCTCAGATCGACCTAGACAATTTACACAAACTCAAAAAATAAGCAGGAATGATGTTTGCAGTTGTTGACATTAATGAAGACTGAACCAAGCCACTAATAGAATATTTACAAACTGGAAAGCTGCTAGAGGACAAGTCTGAGGCATACCACATCATGAGAAGAGCTATGTCATATGCTCTAGTGGTTGATGTCCTCTATAGAGGATCGTTCAATCAGATGTGGTCATGATGTCTGAGTAGAATAGAAGCACAAAATATCATCAAAGAAGTGCATGCTGGAGTGTGTGTTGCTCACCAGCTAGGGCCAAAAATGAAAATAAAGATAAACCATTGATACACCAAAAATATATAGTATTTTTGTACACATTTTTATACATATTTTTCAGATATTACGCTTTAATGAAAGGTATTTTTGTTTTTTTCTTGTAGGTACAATCAAATGGATGGAAAATGCTAAAATGATTGAAAAAGGGTCAAATTTAGAGGAAAAATGAAGAAATGTGCAAAAATAAACTGGAGTGCCTAAGCGCCCAGGATCCGCGCATAAGCACCAGAGCATTTGTGCCTAAGCGCCAAGTACCTCGCACTTAAGCGCCAAAGTTAGTTACTTGAAGAAATATTAATTGGAGCAGAATTTTGAAAAGGTGTTTGAAGTAACCCTTGATAAAAAAAGTAGAAAATAGCTCATGGACATGAAAATTCATTCAATTGGCTTATGAGGAGGCAACTTCTAGAAGATTCATTGAATGAAGACACCTTTTTGAAGAGACATGTTGACCTCATTTTTGGTTGAGGTTTAGTTTTTTTCCTCTTTAGTAGCCTGAGGTCTAGCCATGTGACTTTTTCTGTTGACTATTCATAGAAAACTAGACTTGAAACCTTCACCATTAGAAATTCTACCCTCTTCTTTACTCAACCTGGAGTTCCACATATTGCTCCCAACCTCTATGTACTTAGTAGGTGGGGTCACTATAGGGGAAACTCAGAATGAGTCACCCCTAGGATTGTTGGACCTTAGGGTTGACCTTGGGTGTTTATCTGGAGCTAAGACACTCACTACACTCATCTGCACTCACAATCACTCACAACCCTGAGCTCAAATTTCTAACATAAACTCTCATCTACACCCACATTCACTCACAACCCTGAACTCAAACTTCTAGTCTAGATCCCTTGACCATTCTCTACACTCACAATCACTCACAACCCTGAACTCAAATTTCTAGCCTAGATCCCTTGATCTTTACTCACTACACTTATCTTCACTCACAATCACTCACAACCCTGAACTCAAATTTCTAGCCTAGATCCCTTGATCTTTTGGGTACTCATATAGATGGTCCCCTAAATCTACTAGCCCTTAGGCTATAGTTTCGCTAAGACCACAATGTAGAGGACCCAAAATGGGGTTTCCTTTGTTCCATGGCTTATTGGTGATGATTGGTACCTATCTACCAAAATACCCATCTTGGCCTTTTGCCCCTAAAACACCCCCAAATTACCAAAATATCCCTCTTGGGCTCAAAATTCCAAAAATTACCAGAAAATCCTAATAAATCCCAAATAATACCAATTTCATTTCTCTTAACTATCACATAACCTAATTTGTCCAATTTGACCATCTTTAACCAAAATCCCCAAATTGCCCTTTAAAAACTCAAATTTCCCCAAATCCATCTCAAATGTCCACCAATTTGATTTCAATTCACCCAAATTCCAATCCTAAACTCCAATTCACTTTTGATATGATCAAACTAAACCAAATCCAAGCTCAATTGGTCCATGATTTGAGCCCAATTTTGATTTGGGCCAAAACCCCAATTTTGACCATATGACTTAATCTCACCAAATTGAACCCATAGCCTAGTCAATTGGCCTCAATTGATGTTGAAAAATCTTTATAACATTCCTATACATCAAAATCAACCATCATTGACATTGGTAAAGCCTCAAATCCATTTGATTCTGGCCTAAATCCAAAATTCCCAAATTTAGCCCCAAATTGGCTAAGTCTTCAAATTTCACCCAATTCATTGCCTTAACCTCCAAATTGGCATCCAATTCATGTTGAAAACTCTTCATGAGGTCTCTATTGACCATTTACAATAATAAATTTGGACTTAGCCCTAGGCCAACCCAAGCTAGACCCAAGCCTAGCACAACATGACAAAATTGATTAAAGTTCAAAATTCTCTCAAATTGACTCTCCAATTGAGCTCAAAACCACTTTCATACTTCACCAAAGTTGTTTCTTGTTCTACACCAAATGCAACAATTATTTGGGCCAATTGACATGGCTAACCTAGCCCAAACCCAAGTTTTGGTCATTTGCACCCACATGGACCCATGCACTAAATGTGACCTAACCACCCTAAAGCCACCAAATTAACTCCACCACAGCGACCCATACACTAAATGTGACCTAACCACCTTAAAGCCACCAAATTAACTCCACCACAGCCATTGGTTGGACTTAGTGACCAGTCCAAACACCATGAAATCACCTAAATCAAGCCATGGACCAAAGACCATTGGACTTAGTGACCAGTCCAAATACCATGAAACCACCTAAACCAAGCCATGGACCAAAGGTCCCCCAAATTAAGGGATCTTATTTTCAAATATGCACATGCTTAAGATATCTTTGCCAAATCCAAGCACATTTGCATTAAATTGTTGTAATGGATATGCTTAGGATCTTTGCCAAATCAAAGCACATTTGCATTAAATTGTTGTGATGGATTCCTCTGGGTTCCCCCCTTACCAAAACTAAACCTCATTGCATTAAGTTGCTTTGACAGATTCCCCTGGATGCCCTGACTAGCCAAATCAAAACACATTTGCATTAAATTGTTGTGATAGATTCTTCTGGATGCCCTGAGATTGCCAAATCCAAGCACATTTGCATTAAATTGCTGTGATGGATTCCTCTGGGTTCCCTGAGCTCCTAGCCCACCTACCCCTGGACAGCCGGCAAGTTTAGTGGTCAGAAAAGCCCAAAACCAAGAGCCACTCTCATGGCACCTCACCCAAATCAAGTACATTTGCATTAAATTGTTGTGATGGATTCCTCTGGGTTCCCTGAGCTCCTAGCCACCCCAAATCCAAACACATTTGCATTAAATTGCTATGATGGATTCCTCTGGGTTCCCTGAGCTCCTAGCCACCTCCATGCATTAAATTGCTGTGATGGATTCCTCTGGGTTCCCTGAGCTCCTAGCCACCTCCCCCTGGGCCGACTGGCCAGCCTAGTGGCCGGAAAAGCCCAAAACCGAGAATCACCCCCATGGCATCTCACCCAAATCAGCCAGCCTAGTGGTCGGAAAAGCCCAAAACCGAGAGCCACTCCCATGGAACCTCACCCAAATCAAACCAAGAGGCCAGCTCTTCCAAATCAAACTATGGAGCTCCTTTGCCCTCCACCTAAGCACCACAATGCACCCAAGCTTATGCCCTGAGAGCCACCCCATGGCCATTTTTATAAGAACTCACCTCCCATGGCCATGGGAGGTGTGCTAAAATTTCCTTAGAAAGGCCTCTCCAAACTTCACACAGAGCTTCCCTAAGATCCCCTCAGTGCATTCCAACCATTTTTACTCACCCATCCCCATTGTCGGAGCTCAATTTTGAGCTTGAAACCTTGCCGGAAACCAGGCAGAACCCAAGACACCTCCACAGTCCACCAAACTCAAATTAACTTCACCCACACCTTCACAACAGTGAAAGAAGCTAAAACCCCATCAAATCCCCCTTGCATAGAGCCTCTACCATAGCTCTAGACCAACACCCAAATTCGACCGTGATAGAATTCATACCTAGGCCTTACACCAAGACCAGGGACTTAATCCCTAGCCTCCTTGGACCCCAACGAAACGTGTCAAGCACCTCTGATCGAAGCCTCCCTTCTTAGAACAAAGGTATAAAACCCCTCCTCCTCCTGAGCTTATTTTGATTCTCCATTTACTTAAGCCTGATTATGACATCTTAACCGTATGGATATGTTTGTCTCACTTAGACAAGTCCATAGGATCAAACCCGAAGTGATTTGGTTGAGTCTAGGCCTTGATCTTAAGGTTTTAGTGTGGACGGGCACGAGATCGTTCTATCGGGGACGATGACTGGGAGCCGTTCGATCAAGCGTGTATCAAATGGATGGGGCAGATCGAGCCAGATAGCGCTGCAGGACATAAACAACGGGCCGAGTCAGCAGCTACGTGGACGGCGGCGTCCAACCAGAGCGAGCCACGCATGCCTTCGGAGCTGCCTAGGATCTAGTCAGCACGCGCTGTTTAAATAGATAAATAGGGCTTTTTCCTATTTATTTAAATACCCTTAACTTAGAAAATACATAACTTTGTGTAGAAAAATCACAAAAATAAAATAAAAATACCCTCTTATTCAGTGAACAGAGGAGAATAATGTGGAATAATTTTCAAGTCCATTTGGTGCATATTTTATTTTTAATTAATTAAACACTATTTTGAATCATTTGATTCTCCATGCATAATGACACATCACCTTGGTTTGAAATTTTGACATATTGTAGCCTCTGTAAGGGGAAATATTCTCAGATTTTTCCAAAGCCAGAGTAGGTTCTTATATAGAGATCCATATTTTTCAAGTTATTTCACATTATTTCCTTGAAATAATCATGGAAATATTGATTATAAAATCCTAAAAAAATTTTGAAGGTCTACCATGACCAGAGAAACCTTTGAAAATAATTTCATGGGTCAAGTCAATTAAAACGCAAGGTCTACCATGACCAGAGAAACCTTTGAAAATAATTTCATGGGTCAGGTCATTTAAAACATCCTTAAATTTTCCAAATACTAAATCACTCAGAAAAACCTTTGGAAATAATTTTATGGGTCAAGTCATTTAAAATGCACTTAAATTTTGCAAATACCATGAAAATTAGCATATTGATTATAAAATTCTAAGAAAATTTTGGAAGGTCCACCATGACTAGAGAAGAAAATCCTAAAAAAATTTTGGAAGGTCCACCATGACTAGAGAAACCTTTGGAAATAATTTCACGGTCAAGTCATTTAAAATGTCTTTAAGTTTTACAAACATTAAATCATTAAGATAATTAAACTTGGAAAATTTAAACATTTAAATGACTTCGTTTTTTATCTTCATTGTGATTTATGATCCAGAGAACTCATCATAAAAGTTCCAAAATATTTTGAGTTTATTTAATAACTTAAATTGATTTTTAAAGATAAATACCACTCTTAACACTTGAATGATTTTTAAAAATCAAACTATAACTCAAAAAATTATGAAACTTAGTTTTTTGAGTTCTCTGTGAATGATTTTTAAACATCAAAATATAACTCAAAAAATTATGAAATTTAGTTTTTTGAGTTCTCTATAACCAGGGGTATTTTACAAAAATAAAAAAATATTTTAAAATAAAAACTTAATTTTTGGCCTATTTTAAGTATTTAAATAGTTAAAAATTCATAAAAATCATAAAAATAATAAAACTCATGAAAATGTTCTAAATTGTTTCATAATCACTTAGAGATAATCAGAATATTTTTCCTGATTTTCTAAATAAAGATATTTATTTTCAAAGCTTAAAAATAACTTTTCAAAAAGGCTAAAAATGAATTTTCACTAAAATAATTCCAATAAATCAAGGAAAAAAAATCAAAAAAACATAAAATTTTCTCCTCTCAGTTCTTTGACCTTAGGAAGATTTTTCAAAAATATAAAACTTAATTTTCACCACCTAAAATATTTTATTTTTATTAAATATCCCATAACTTAAATCAATTCTAATAAATCACAAAGAATTTAAACAATCATGAAATTTGGTCCAAAGGCTTCTCTAGTCTAGGTATACCTCCAGTAAAAATTTCAAGGGATTACAATTTACCTTTGTCAAGTTAGAAATTTTCTTTGAAAAATCCTATTCTTGCATTAAAATAATTATGTAAATTAAATTAAATTTTAAAAAATCACATTTTCTCCTCTGATGTCTCAATTGACCCATGAAGAGTAGATAAAAATTTTAAAGTCATTTGAATTGAATTTGATAAATTATGAAGTGTTAGAGCCTCATGGCTGAAAAATCACATTTTCTCCTTTGATGTCTTAATTGACCCATGAATGAGGTAGGATAAAAATTAGAGTCATTTGAATTGAATTTGACAAATTATGAAGTGTTAGAGCCTTAGTGGCAAATGTGTAATTTTGGAAATTTTGCCTTAATTAACATTTAAGCTTAATTCAAGGAGGGAGAGGTAACCTCTAATCTTAATCAATTTACTTGATGTCTGAAACACAAAGGGGTTAATTGGTAGAAATCAATCTCCCTTTCTCAATTAAGATTAATAAATTCCTAAATTATTAAAGTTTGGAAGTTTATTAAGATTAAATGATCCTGGACTTAGGGGTATGAATTTTGAAGTCAATAACTAATCAATTTGATACCCCTATTTTGATTTTCAAATAAAATCAAAATCATGAATCATGAACAACTAAAGTTTAACCCTTTTCAAAATTAATTAAGACACTCACTTAGGCCTTAAGGGCTTAGTGGAAAAATTGACTAAAAAAAGGATTAGAGAAATAAACATAATTATATCGAACATCCTTGAAACACCAAGTCCAATTAGGATTAAAATTTGGCTAAGTGTTCAAATTACAATAACTTGCCCCTTTAAGGCGTCCAATTAGGATTAAAAATTTGGCTAAGTGTTCAAATTACACTAACTTGCCCTTTTAAGGGTCCTCATACTAGGATTAAAATTTGGCTAAGTGTCCAAATTACACTAACTTGTCCCTTTAAGGGTCTTCACCCATATAATTCTTAAATTAAATGATAAATGATAATTACCCTATTTTCTCTTTAAGAGTCTTCACCCACATAATTTTCAAATTAAATGATAAGTGATAATTACCCTATTCTTTTTAAGGGTCTTCACCCACATAATTCTTAAATTGAATCACAAGTGATAATTACCCTATTCTTTTAACTTGCTTCTTCGAGGGTCTTCACCCACATAATTTTCAAATTAAATGATAAATGATAATTACCCTATTCTTAGGGATAATTAAGACGCTAATGTTCGCTGAGTAATAAGGGTATTCACAGGATGAACCATTAAGCAACATAATGTGTTTAAATGGACTCAAAAGTAATAAGGGTATAGATGAACCATTAAGCAACATAATGAGTTTAAATGGTCTCGAGGCTTTTCACTAGTTGGTGAGAGAGAGGCATGGACCTGCTTCCCCCTCTTAACTTGTTGGATACCTCAGAAGGCCTATTAAAACTTAATATGCTTCGCTCAATGAATCAACATTAATTAAACTCTTAAGGACTCAACAAGATATGACATAGGGTTAGGAAAATTACCAAAATTTTACCTTTCCTGCTCTTCAAAACTGGCTTGACAAGCATTTAAGTTGGTAGAATGAGAAGACTCGCCAGGTACGCTTTTACAGTTTATAGTACCGTCTTTCTTCTGCCTTTTCCTTACATGTTTCATGCTTGTGTTTGCCTA
>JXCR01134542.1:77079-95605 GCA_002079205.1 Phalaenopsis hybrid cultivar
ATGTAATTAACTATAGGGGCTTGCCCTTATAGGAAGCATGTTCAAAACCAGCTTAATATAAACCCTATTTAATCATTTATATTAAATAGGGGAACTTGTCGGTAAATACAAAGGTTTCGCAGATCAAACGAACGTCATACTTTCCTTAGTTTATTTGATCGAGTCTCATCCTCAATTCTTGTGTTTATCCTTCGGGATAGATACAAGATTTGAGGTACAATGCTCTTTCATTTTAAACCAAAAAATATGCGGTCAGTTTGATTTCATACCTCAACGTCATTCCGAAGCGGGCGACGAGATTTTGATTCCGGTGACCGACAGCTTCTTACGGGCAACCCCACAACCAAACCATCCCCGAAATAACGTCGAAAAGACACCAAGGCGCCCCTTGGATTTTTATAAGAAAAGACTTAAATTTTCCAAAAAAAGAGGGGGCCACCAACTAACCACCAAAACTTACCATCGCTACCACAGTCGCCGCCGACCACCTTTACTCTATTTTATTTTATTTTGAGTGTTAATTTGTAATGTGAGAGAAGGAAGAGAATTTAAAGGAACTTCAAGACATTTGGTGGGAGAATTTGAGATAAGTGTTTATCTTTGTGATTACACTTAATTTTTAATTTAGATTTATTGTTTGTGTGCATGATTTCTACTTTTAAACTCATGTGTGATTGTGTTTTCTCTAAGGATTTTAGGTAGTTTTCTTTACCTTTTTCCTAAAAATGATAAGTGATTAAATGTTTAAAGAAAGTTGTGTGAAGTATTAGACTTTAATGTTGGAAGAAATTGTGATGATTCAAGGCCTTGCACTTCATTTGCTTCTTGATTTGGCCAATTAAGATGTTAAAACCTGTTGTGAGAACAAATAAAATCCGAGATGGTATTGTCTCAGTCAACAAATGTTTGGAATCACATATTAATTTTATGAATGAGAATGTAGTCCATGGGGTTGAGTGCAAATAAATAGAGGAATATATTTTCAAGCGTATAGAATTAGAGGACTTTAGAGTGACAGGCTAAAGCCCCCAATATGATTTATAGTTTTAAGTTTTGATATGAGATGTTAGCCCCTAGGTGGAGGGAGAAGAGGAAACTCTAGATTGAGAGCTATTATCTTCCTTTCCTAGCCGGTCTTCAAGACTATTCAAACTATAGATTAACCAATGTTTTTTATAGCATCTCTAATAAGGGTAAGGAATATTATCGCTCATATTTGGTACAACACATTTAACAGACTTCCACAACTGATTTTCTATGTTTATCTCTGATTCATGATAAGGAAAAAGATGTTTACTTATATTGCCTTCATCTTGCAAGTATTTTATTTAAGTAAATTAGTTGCTTATTTTATTTTCAATTATAAAAAATTACAGTAAGAATCAAACTTTTATTCCTTTTATAGCATCTTAAGTTTGAGTAAGAATATATATTACTAAATATTTAGTTATCTAAAACTAATATTTCATGTGTTCGATATTCGGGACTTAATCAAAAAGTTCTATATTACTTGATAATAATATGTATACTTGCATAGTATCCCATATTGAAATATTATAAATATAATCACAAACATCGCATTTTACATCCCTATGTATAGAATAATTGGGATCAAGTTCTTGGCTCCATTGCTGAGGAAAGAAAGGAGAAAAATCTTAGTAATTTGCAAAAAAAGTTTTAAAAAGAAGATTTTGGATAACAAAATTTTTGGTGAGTCCTATTTAAATTTTAAGATTTTTTTAGGAATATTGTAGTGTCATTTTTATATAAAGTTCTTGTTTTTGTATTTTTAGTGTTTGTTTTACTTTATTTTATTTTATGTGTTTTATAGTAATGTATGTTTAGTTCAGGTTCCGCAGGACTTGTGCCTTATGATTCTGAATTAGAAAGAACTATTAGAAAAAATTAAAAATTAAAAATTACTGAAAAATTTCTAGAAATGGCAAATTAAAATAACAAAATGTTGAAGAGTTTAGAAATTTAAGAGATTATGCAAACCCTACGGTAGATGAACTTCATTATAGTATTCAAAAATCCAATGTATTGGCTAATTCATTTGAGCTTAAACCTATTATTATCCAAATAGTATCAAATAAAAAGTTTGAGGGAGCACCGATTGAAGATCCAAATTTACATCTTGCCAATTTTTTAGAATTGTATGCTACATTTAAATATGATGGTGAATCAGATGATGTTATAAGTCTTAGATTATTTCCTTTCTCACTAAGGGATATGGCTAAGATATGGTTACATTCATTATCACTTGGATCTATCAGAACTTGGGATGATTTAGCACATAAATTTCTTATTAAATCTTTCCACCATCAAAGAACGCGAAGCTTAGAAATGATATTACATCTTTTAGTCAATTTGAACAAGAATCTATTTGTTAAGCATGAGAATGATTTAAAGAACTCTTAAGAAAGTGTCTACACCATGTTATACCATATTGGTTCATAATTCAAACATTTAACAATGGATTAGCTGGATCTCTTAGATCTATTATCGATGCCGCTGCTGGTGGTTCTTGGATGTTAAAACCATTTAATGACGCTTATGATTTAATAGAAGAGATGGCTACCAATAATTTTCAATGGCCTTCTGAAAGGGTATATCTTAAGAAAGTAGCAAACATTCATGAAACTATTATTTTTGTCATGTTAATAAATCAAGTTGCTGCAATTTCAAGGAAGTTAGACCATTTTAGAATGAATTTTTTCTCAACCAATATCTATGATTGAAGAGAATTCATTAGGCCAAATGGTAGATTCTCAAGCATCATTAGAAACTTTGAATATCATAAATAACAAGCAGAATAACCCATATTTGAATTATTATAACCCAGGTTGGAATAACCATCCCAATTTTAATTAGAACAATACTATGGGTTGTAATAATCAACAATGGGGGAACAATCAAGTAAACCCATTAGAAAACTAGAACAACCAAGGGAATAGGAATTCTAGACCTACTTATCCTCCATGTTTTAATAGTAATTCATAATTTAAGGAGAAGAACTTGTCTATAGAAGAAGCAGTGTTACAAATGGGAAATCAGTTACAAAGTCAAGGAGCTACAATTAAAAATATTGGGAATCAAATTGGACAAATAGAAGATTCATTAATTAATAGATCCCAAGAAACACTTCCTAGTAATACAGAAGTAAATCCAAAAGACAAGAATAAAGAGCAAGTAAAAGCCATTCAACTTAGAAGCGGAAGAGAATTGGAAGGTAGAGTTTAAAATGAGACTGAAGTAGAGAGATAAGAGATTGAAGAATGAAAAAAGGACACTCCGAAAGGTTTAGAAAGAAATATTTCTCCACTTGAAGTTGATTTGAAAAGACCACCACCACCATTTCCTCTGAGGCTTCGACAACAAAGGTTGGATAAGCAATTTTAAAAATTTCTGAAAATTTTTAAGAAGCTTAAAATTAATATTCTATTTGTTGAAACCTTAGAACAAATGTCAAGCCATGTGAAGTTTATGAAGGATATTTTTAACAGAAAGATGAAGTTTGAAGATACTGAGATTGTTGCACTTAGTGAGGAGTGCAGTGTTATAATTCATAAAAAGCTTCCTTAAAAGCTTAAAGATCTTGGTAGCTTTAAATTTTGTGTGCAGCAAGAGATAGATTTTATGGGAAAGCTTTATGTGATTTAGAAGCAAGCATCAACCTTATGACATTATCAATACTTAAAAGATTGGGATTAGGAGAAATAATTCCTACTACTGTAACTCTACAGTTAGCAGATAGATTAATAACTTACCCTAAAGGAGTTATAGAAGACGTCCTAGTGAAATTGGATCAATTTATCTTTCTTGTTGATTTTATTGTGCTAGACATAAAGGAAGATAAAGAGATACCTATCATTTTGGGGAGACCTTTCCTAGCCACCGGAAGAGAAATAATAGATGTGTAGAAAAGAGAATTAACTATGTGCGTCAATGATCAAACAGTTACATTTAATATTTCCAAATCAATGAAATACCCTGCATTTAATGTGATAAGATATTTAAGTGAATGCCATTTTGGGGAGACCTTTCCTAGCCACTTAAAGATGATGAATGTTATAGAATGAATGTGATAAGATATTTAAGTGAATGTCATTTCAAAACAAATTATGAAGAGAAATTTGAGATTAAAGAGTTGGAACACGAGTAAGAAGAGGAATTGGATAAATTTAAAGTTTTACATAAGGAAGATTCAAACTATGTTCGATAAAGTTTTGAAGTTTTGGACACTACAGAAAAAAATACATCTTTTTGTCCATCAATTGAAAAACTTCCCGAGCTTGAGTCGAAGTTACTTCCTGAACATTTGAAGTATGCCTTTTTAGGTGATTCATCTACATTACCTATTATAATTTCCTCAAAATTAACTACAGAAGAGAAGAGAGTTTGATGAAAATTTTAAAGAGTTATAAGAAAGCCTTTGGATGGACAACTGCTGATTTAAAAGGAATCAGTCCTTCAGTTTGTATTCCTAGAATTCATATGGAAGAGAACTGCAAACCCAGGGCTAATCCTCAAAGGTGATTGAATCCTGTTATGAAAGAAGTTGTTAAGAAATAAATTTTAAAGTGGTTAGATGCTGGAATTTTCTACCTTATTTCAGATAGTGCATAGGTTAGTCCAATTCATACGTTCCTAATAAAGGATGAGTGACTGTGACTTTGAATGAATATAATGAGTTAATACCAATAAGAAAAGTTAAGGGATGGTGAATATTCATTGATTATAGAAAATTAAATCTCGCTACAAGGAAAGATCATTTCCCACTACCCTTTCTAGATGAGATGCTGGATAGACTAGCTGGGCATAAATAATTTTATTTTCTGGATGGATATACTGGTTATCACCAAATACAAATAGCTCCTGAGGATCAAGAAATGAAAACTTTTACCTGTCCTTATCGTAAATTTGCTTTTAGAAGAATGCCCTTTGGTTTATACAATGCACCTGCTACATTTCAAAGATGTGTGATGGCTATATTTTATGATTTAGTTGAAAAAGGGATTGAAGTTTTATGGATGATTTTTCAGTGTTTAGAACTTCATTAGACTTATCTTTAGAACATCTATCAAAAGTTCTCAAGCACTGTGAAGAAACAAATTTAGTCCTTAATTGGGAAAAATGCTAATTTATGGTAGTTGGAGGAATAGTTTTGGGACATCAAATTTCAAAAAATGGTATGGATGTAGACCCTGCAAAAATTCAAGTGATCGCTAATTTACCTTACCCAATAAGTGTAAGAGAAATTAGGAGTTTTTTAGGACGTGCCAAATTCTACAGGGGATATATTAAAGACTTTTCAAAAATTGCTAAGCCTCTATGCCATTTACTTGAAAAAGATGTAATTTTTAATTTTGATGATGAGTGCCTAAATGCTTTTGAATTATTAAAAAAAAAATTAGTCACTGTATCAATTATTGTTGCACCAGATTGGGAAAAACCTTTTGAATTAATGTGTGATGCTAGTGATTATGTTACTGTAGCTGTTTTAGGACAAAGTATAATAAGATTTTTAAAGTTATCTACTATGCTAGTAGAACTCTTAATGAAGCTCAAATTAGTTATACAACAACTAAGAATGAGTTATTAGTTATAGTATATGATTTTAATAAATTTAGATCATACTTGATTAGAACTATATGTATTGTGCATACCGATCATTCTGCTATTAATTATTTAATAAAAAGAAGGATGCAAAACCTAGACTGATACGATAAATTCTTCTTTTGCAAGAATTTGATTTTGAAATAGCAGATATGAAGGGAGCTGAGAATCAAATTGTTGATCATTTGTCCAGACTTGAATTGGAAAAATAACTCTATTTTGAAAAAGAGATTAATGAATCTTTTTTAGATGAAAAATTGTCAGTATTAATGAGCGGCATGTTTCATGGTATACAGACATTGTGAACTTCATTGTTAGTGGTATTATACCTTATGGAATAACATACCAACAAAAGAGGAAATTTTTATCTGAAGCTAAGACTTATTTTTGGGATGACACATTTTTATATATACAAGGTAAGGATCTTATTATTCAAAGATGTGTACCTTTAGAAGAAACTTATGAAATTATTCAAAAATATCATAATTATGATTTTGGGGGACATTTTGGTGTTGATTGAACAACATACAAAATTTTACAATCTAGATTTTATTGGCCTACAATCTTTAGAGATGTTAATGCTTATATCAAAACTTATGATCAATGTTAACGAGTAGGTAATATTTCTAGAAGGAATGAGATGGCCTCAATTATATATTGAAAGTTGAGGTATTTGATGTTTGGGGATTAGATTTCATGGGACATATTATACCATCTTTTGGAAATTTATATATATTGTTAGCAGTAGACTATGTATCCAAATGGATAGAAGTTGTGGCTTTATCTTGATGTGATGCTCAAAGTGTTGCAAGGTTTTTAAGAATGAATATATTTTATAGATTTGGGATGTCAAGGGTGATCATAACTGACAGGGGAAATCATTTTAGAAATGCAATAAATAAATTATTAAGGAAATATCATATTAACCATAGAATTGCTACTGCTTATCATCCTCAGACAAGTAGTTTGGTTGAATTATCCAATCGTGAAATTAAAAAAAAATTATAAAAATCTATAAATCCAACCAAAATGGATTGTTCAGTCAAACTTGACTATGCTTTGTGGGCTTATAGGACTGCATACAAAACTCCTATAGGAATGTCTCCAGGCTAATGTTTAGGAAAACGTGTCACTTACCAGTTGAACTTGAGCATAAAGCATATTGGGAACATAAGGAATTTAATTACAATTTGAAAGATGCTGGTGATAAGAGGTTATTGCAATTAAATGGGCTTGAAGAGATAAGGAATGAATCTTATGAAAGTGCTAAGATTTACAAAGAAAAGATGAAGATGTGACATGATCAAAAGATTTTGACTAAAAGTTTTCAGCCAGTTCAACAAGTTTTGCTTTATAATGCAAGGTTATAATTATTTCCAGGCACACCTAAGTCCAGGTGGATGGGCCCATTTGTTATAATGAAAGTTTATCCTTATGGAGCTGTGGATATCAAAGTTCCTAAAACTGATAAAACATTCAAGGTGAACGGTCACAGGCTAAAATCCTACTTTTTAAGTGACCAACTTACATTAAATGATTTTCTAATGTTGGTTCAACCAGAATAAGCACTGGATACGTTGGGTTAACGACGTAAAACCAAGCTCTTTGTGGGAGGTACCCCATAGTTATCTATGTGTTTGTTTTTATTGTTATGTTATTGTGTGTGAATTAGAACATTCTAGTAGTAATTTGATTATATATTAAGTTAGTGATTATTTTAAGACCATAAATGATGGCTTAGACATGTTAAAATGAATGTTTGGATGTTAAGTGGACCTGCGCTAAACTGAGCACAGGTGCTTAAGCGCCAAGATCTGACGCTTAAGCGCGATAGTTAAAAAACATGTGCAAATGTTGGTTTCTAGAAGTTCTAACTGTGAATTGGTTGGCTTGAACATGAAAGAGCAATTCTAAGATTTGCCTAGAAGTTATAGGGAAGATTTTGAGCCTATAAATAGAAGGGAAGAAAGAGAAATTTCACCACACCTTCATTTTACCCTAAATTCTAAGTCAAAAAGAGAGATTTTTGAAAAATGTTTTCTTGGGAGAGTGATTTGAAGAACAAGGATGAAGTAATGAGAAAGAATTTTATTAGTCAAAGTGTGCAAGAGATGTATAATGGCTTTATAGTCGTTAGTATCGAAGGAATAGCAGAAAAGATCACTAAAATTGAGGCTAACGTGACTTCAATTGAAGCAAAAGTGATGGAAGTTAACACACATCTGGATCATACGGGATGTTAACTAAAGATGCAGTTTAGCCACACCAGTTTTATAGAAGAAACATATAAGGCAATGTACTTGAAGAACAAATGGATTGAAGAAGATTCAACTAGAGTTATTAATCATCGTCCATTTTTTTAAAGAGATACTAATGATAGGCCAGAATTTGTTCCATCGACTAGAGAATGGAATTAAGTTTGTGATTTAGTTCTTATGTTTAGTGTTTTTGTGTTTAATGTTTGTTTTTTAAGGTTAAGTGTGTTTTAAAGTGTTTTTATTTGTTAAGTTTGTTTAGAGTCTGTGTTAGGAGTTTTCTCATTCAAGACTATTTGGATTAATAATTTATGTATTCAAAATATTTATAATCTTTGTGAATGAATATAAGTGTTTTGTTTATGAATTTTTTTTTTGTTATTTAGTATTGAATCGAATTAGTTTAAATTGGTGAATCTTGAGTTAGAAGAAAGTGAGAGGGAAGAAAATAATATATAAAATGTTTTTGATACCATAAAGGGTTGGTTGACTTAGGCTAGGAGGGCATTTCACTTAAATAAAAAAAATCAAAATTTGTGCATTGGCGCAAAGCCCCAAAACCAGCGCTTAAGCGCTGACTACACTGATAGACCAACGCCTAAGCGCCAAACCATTCACGCTTAAGTGCCAGTTCATGAAAGATTCACGAACGGTTTTAAGTAAATTTTTTGTCCAAAAATAGCCATTAAACCACTCCACTTCGACTTCTTCCTCGATTTTTTGCTATTTTTAAGCTAGGCCATCATCTTAAATGAGGATTTCTTGATGGATTCAAGCCAAACTCATTATATTTGATCTGCTTGAGGTAAGAGCTTTTCTTCTATGCAAAAACTTTTTATTTTCACCATGTATTTTGAGTACATTCATAGCTACCCAAAAGTCACTATTCGTGGTGAAAATTTTAGAAAAATTGATGGAAAATGCATGGAGTTGTTATTTTAAGCTTTTAGGAGTTAAGTTTAGTGATTTGGAGTTGATTGTGGAATTTATTTTGAATTTTATATATTTTTTAGAAAATGGCACCAAGAATGAAGAGAAGCAAGGAAAAAGCTCCATTCGATTCAAGTAAATTTGTTAGTTCGAGAGCACAAGACAGGTATAGCGATGCACTGCATTCAAGAAAATTAATTCATGAGCGATGTTTTAAAAGTCTGGGAGGAGTTGTAAAAGAGTTGATTGTTAGCCATCAGTGGGAGCAATTCTATTATTTTTCAGTTGTCGTCGTGATCTCTATAGTAAGAGAGCTCTATGCTAATCTCTTAGAGGTTGGTGAGGAAGGATTCATAGTGTGGGTGAAGACAGTATCATTTTCTCTTGAGGTAATTAATCAGTTTTACCATTTGCCTCCTAGTACTTTATGTTTTTATGCAAATTATAGTTCTACTGAGGAGGAGCTAGACGAGATTATTTCATAGTTGACTGTTGAGAGAGGATTATGGAAGATTACAAATGAAAGAAGATTAATTTTTTTGCCTCAAAGTTGGATGCCAATGCAAAGGCAAGACACTATTTTATCTCTGCTCGCCTGCTACCTATAAATCATTTGAGTAAAGTAACTTGAGAGAGAGTAACCTTGAACTACTGTATTCATCAGTCCAAGCCGATTGATATTGGAGGATTAATTTATGGAGTTATTACCAGTTCTGTCTTTGCTGCTACTACCGCAGGTTTGAGATTTGCATCTGGTGTTAGATATGATAGTTGGGAGGAGATCTTACAGCCACTGGAGCACATTACCAGTGTGAATGTGAAGACTTATTCACATCATTCTATTTTTGGTCGGAAGGGTGGATTCTCTAGTAGTTCTGCTGCCTCTACTTCACGAGCCTCTACTTTACGTGCATCTACATCATGGGGTCAAACTTCTGGTTCTGAGTTTTAGACTGAGTTATTACAATGGATTTTAGATAATGTCAATCACACTGCGGATAAGGTATTAAATTTAGAGCATTTTGCCTAGCATATGGATGGGTATATGAGAAGAACAAATGATTATGAGGAGTAATACAACATAACTATGGGGCATCTCAATAGAGGTAGCCGAGATGTAGTATTTCCTCAGTACCCTAGATATCCACCATATGAGCCTACAGTTGCTTGGCGTAGTGATGATAGTGATGAGAAAGTTGATGCTTAGTTGGATTTGTAGTTCTGTTTTCTGTTTTGTGTTGTTTTATGTTTATGTATTGTTATGAACTGTAGATTGTGCAGGTATTTTGTACTTATTATTTTCAATTGAGACAGTTGAAATTATTTGCTTTAGTTGTTGTGTTTTGTAGACATTTCTGTGATGTATTTGTACTTTTGTGTAGTTAGTATGTTTTTGTGGTAGTAATTTTGTTAATTGTGTATTTAGTTAGTGTTTGTTAAACTTAATTCTGGAATCTTAGAAAGGTTTAGAATTTAGCTAACTTGTTACTTTAAGCTGCATGTTTAAATTTTTCAATTTACTACCAGTTTTTTTTCTTTATGTTGCAATTGTGTTTGTTTGCCAGTGTGTTTATTTGCTTTTTAGTTTATACTCCACTGCATAGAAGACTTATGAATCTCTTTATTTTAAGTAATTAAAATTTGATCAATTTAATTTTCTACTCTTGTTTTTAATTTGTGTACTTACACATTTAGGATATGAAAATTCTTGCAAGCATGTCATAGTTAGTTTTCATTCTTGCTTTTATATATGATGCTAAATGTTTTATTTCTGTTAAAAAATTATTTTTGGGGTAGGGGATGGAAAATTTTAAAGAAACTTGAAAGTTTATTTGTTCCCAAATGTATTTAAAATAAATTTGATTTTGACTTGAAAAATGATTATGTATATGAAGTTATATTTGGGAAGTAGAATTTTGATTTTAGAAATGAGTAAGAGATATTAGTTAAAATTTACAGTAATGAAGAAAAACTTAAANATAATGAAGAAAAACTTAAAGTTAAAAAATTATTAGTGTAGAAAATGCTAAATATAGTGTAACTATCATTAGTAAGAAAATTTGTATTTTGGAAAAATTTAGAAATTTAGACATTTTATTTTCAAAACTTAAATTTCTTTTATTGGAAATTAATTTTCAAAACCATTATTATGTTTTTAAGTAAAAGAAAATTATCAATTGTTTGCTTTAGGAAAGGAATAGTGGAATTCAAGACCATTAAATGCCTATTAAGATATAGTAATCCTTGCCTGGAAAAGAAAAAGAGAAGGAAAAAGAAAAAGAAAAGAAAAGAAAAAGGAAGGGAAGAGAAGCTTGAGCATTAGTGCCTAATGAAAAATTGGTTCCACATCTGATCTTAAAGTATAAGACTTGAAAAACTCTTATGCTTAAAGATATAATATAGTAAAAAAAATTATGCTTAATAAAAATATTTTAAGTGGTGATAATAAAATGCCTAAATTCTATATTTGAAAAATCTACAATATTTCTGAATTAGATAGGAACTCATATTTTCATATTTCTTAGCAATAAAAATTTCTAAACATAAGGTTGGTCTCATTTACTAATATTATTTCTAAATCTAAAATTTGGTAACTCCTAAAGAAACTCATATACATTATCTACTTATGTTGGTTTTTAAAAGTTGAAAGGTCACTTGAGGACAAGTAACATCTTAAGTTTGGGAGATTTTGATACACCTAAAATATATATTGTCTATGTATATAATTTTATACCTATTTTTGAGATTATTCGCTTTAATGAAAGGTATTTATGTGTTTTCCATGTAGGTATAATCAAATGGATGAAAAATGCTAAAAGGAGTGGAAAGGGGTCAAATTTGGAGCAAAAAAGAAGAAAGGCGCAAAAATGAGCTGGGGCACCTGAGCGCCCAGAATCCGCATATAAGCGTTAGAGCGTTCGCGCCTAAGTACCAAGTTCCTCACGCTTAAGCCCAAAAATTAGTTACTTGAAGAAATATTAATTGGAGCGGAATTTTGAAGAGGTGTTTGAAGCAACTTTGATGAAAATGTTGGAAATAGCCTATGGACAGGAAAATTCATTCAATTGGCTTATGAGGAGGAAATTTCTAGAAGATTCATTAGATGGCGACACCTTTTTGAAGAGACACCAAGACACCCCTTGGATTTTTATAAGAAAAGACTTAGATTTTCCAAAAAAAAAGAGGGGGCCAGTAACTAACCATCAAAATTTAACATCGTCGCCGCCAGCGCTACCGGCCACATTTACTTTATTTTATTTTATTTTGAGTGTTAGTTTGTATTGTGAGAGCAGGAAGAGAATTTAAAGGAACTTTAAGAAATTTGGAGGAGAGAATTTGAGATAAGTGTTTATCTTTGTGACTACACTTGGTTTTTATTTTAGATTTCTTATTTGTGTGCATGATTTCTACTTTTAAACTCATGTGTGGTTGTGTTTTCTCCATGGATTTTTAGTAATTTTTTTAACCTTTTTTCTTAAAATGATAAGTGATTAAATGTTTAAAGAAATTTGCTTGAAGTATTAGACCTCAATGTTGGAAGAAGTCGTGATGATTCAAGACCTTGCACTTCATTTACTTCTTAACTTGGCCAATTAAAATGTTAAAACCTATTGTGAGAACTTGTAAGATCCAAGATGGTATTGTCTCAGTCAACAAATGGTTGGAATCACATATTAATTTCGTGAATGATAATGTAGTTCATGGGTGTAGAATTAAAGGACTTTAAAGTGACAGGCTAAAGCTGCCAATTTGATTTATAGTTTTCAATTTTGATATGAGATGTTAGCCTCCAAGTGGAGGGAGATGAGGTAACTCTATGTGAGAGCTAGTATCTTAAATTAAAATAAATAAAAATTGCACATGTATAAATTAAAAATTTATTTTATTTAATAATTGCATAGTTCTTGTTCTTGTTCTTGTTGAATTTCAGCGCACTGATGTTTTTCTATCTACTATAGAAAAATATCAGGATAAAAGCTGGTTTTTGCCTTTAGAGATGGTTCGAGTCTCGTACTGAACAAATAAAAGGCAGCTCAGAATGGCATCAAAGACTTTGACTTAGACTTTGGTCAGGTCAACATGGACTATGAGGGTCCTCTGTTAGACATAGTCAGTCGCCAAGGGAAAGAAGGATTACGAGCACTGCTGAGGATTGGTACTAAAGAAGATTCCTCATTGAAGAGGAAGAAAGTGATAACACAATAATATCAAATGGAAGGGACTAGCCGTTTTTCGTCCATGAGAACTGAACCGACAGGGAATTTAATCGGCGTTGATGAAGAAAGAATGTCAGATGCTCCATAAAGAAGAACTCAACGCCATAATGCTATTCACCGCAAGCACATAACCTTCTTACGTGAGGAAAATAGGCATATGAAAGATGCATAAAATACACTCACCCCAATTCCTGTGGGGAAAATTTATGTTCCTTGCATGAGAGAAACTTCTACTAGTCCACCTGTTACAGAGGATGAGTCAGAGTTTGTTGCAGACCAGACACTACCAGCAATTTCATATGCACTTTATAGGGGTTGCCTGATGTGCAATGTTGAGATTCCCGTACAACAAGCAATAGGAGGAGCATTCGTGGAATGCCCAAAGTGCAATGTTCATTCGGATCACTACAAGTCTTGAGGAGTGCACAGCCACCGATATAGGGTGCCAGAAGGCAGCATACCTAGTTACTGAGTCATATATTCCATTATCTACAAAGCTGAGTCAGAAATAGTATCCTACAGATGTTGAGATGAGGGAGCTTCCCCGACATTCTCAAAGGATTCCTACGACAAAATTGGAAAGTATGAAGAGAGTTAAGAAGTGAGAATTTGAATTCTATGGAGAGAACCAAGGAATGTTTGTCATCATTTTGGAAGGCCTAGAGCTATATACAAGAGTATCTCTGAAAATGATGAAAGAAGAATTCTTGACAGTGTATTTAACCTAAGAGACACATGTTGAGCTGGTCTGTTAATGAAGAAAGCTTACTCAAAACAATAAAAATTGATGAGCGAAAAAGGCAGGATAACCATCAAGTGTGTTTGCTGCTATAATTTTGTTGAAGATAGAAAAGGGAACCCCCAGGGTATCCTTAGATAGGGTGAGGTGGATCCTCTACCTTTTGAGATAAAGAGAATGATCAAAAGGATGGTCAGATGGAGTATACTACTGGCGGACTGCATTACGAATAGTTGCATGATCAATATTTATGATAAAGAAGATTGTATCCCTCCCCACATAGACCACAATGATTTCATAAGACCCTTCTACATGGTGTCCTTCATTAGTCAAAGCAACATCCTATTCAAAAAAGAGATTGATGTTGTTGGCCTTGGAGAGTTCAGAGAATCCGTCGAGATTCAATTATCAATAGGTTCAATACTAATTCTGAAGGGAAATGGAGTAGACTTAGTGAAGCACTGCATTCCAGGAGTTTGACATCGCAGAGTGTCTTTGACATTCAGAAGAATGGATGATAGTGAAGTACCGTATGAGTTCCATCCAGATACAGAGGTGAAGCAGCTGTGATCGTACGAGCTATGAGATGATTGCACCTCTATATACACATAAAAGGAATTCTTGTCCTAGAGCGTGGCTTAGTAGATCAGCTTGATCAGGTGCTCACCCCACAGAGGACAGATATACATCTAGTGGACACTTTTGTACCACGTCATGATGTAGCGGATATGATGTGAAATGCATCAGATGTGTTCAATATATGATATGTACTCAACATATGATGTTTCAGATATATCCAGCATGTTGTCTCTTTTGATGCTTCAACATGTATTTAGTCAGTAACACCTGTTTGAAGCATATTAATGAAATTTCTTTTAGATTTCAACATGTTTGTCAAATTTCCATTTTTTTCCATTGATAAGGAGCTGTGGAACCATACATTGCTTCTGAATTATAATGAACGAAGAACAATACAACGAAAGCTTGATATTAAAAATTAAAATAATTTTGAAACTCAATCATCAAAAATTAAATTCTAAAAATTTACTTTGATAAGTAAGTGTGAGAAAGAAAACAAGAAAAGAAAATGATAAATTTGTTAAGTTTGTTTCTCTCGAGTTCAAGTTTTCTTACTCTCTGCTTTTGTAGCATGACTATCCCTGTCTACATCAATTTCTTCACATCCCCACAAAGTTTAACACTCTACACAAAATCTTAAAAACTTTTGTCACCAATGTTAACCTTCATATGTGACATATCTACGAGCTTAACATCACAAATTCTCTACACTGTTTTAATGTTATTTTTGCGGTCAGTGCCAAGATTTTGATTCCCTCTCGCTACCTCTTAGGTAGGATGTGAGTCATCAAGCTTTCCTTCCCAACGTAGTGATATGTTTTCAAACAGCTTTTGAGTTGGTTGTGATTCATTGGGTTTTCCTTCTTAATTTTATCTTTTTGCTACCTCTTGGGTTGGATTTGAGTCATTGAGGTTTCCCTCCCAATGTGGTGATATATTTTCAATCAGCTCTTGAGTTGGATGTGAGTCATCTGGCCTTCATTCTCAATCTAATCATTCAGATACCTCTTGGGTTGGATGTGAGTCATCGAGCTTTCCTTCCAAACTTAGTGATATATTTTTGATTAGCTCTTGAGTTGGATGTGAGTCATCGTTCTTTCCTTCATAATCTGGTCTTTTTGCTGTCTCTTGGGTTGGATGTAAGTCGTCGAGCTTTCCTTCCCAACATAGTGACATGTTTCTGATCAGCTCTTGAGTTGGATGTGAGTCATCGTGCTTTCCTTCTCAATCTGATCTTTTGCTGCCTGTTGTGTTGGAAGTGAGTCATTAAGCTTTCCTTTCCAAAGAAGTGATATATTTTTGATCTACTCTTGAGTTGGATGTGAGTCATCATGCTTTCCTTCTCAATCTGATCCTTCGCTACCTCTTGGGTTGGATGTGAGTCATCAAGCTTTCCTTCCCAATGAAGTGATATATTTTCGATCAGCTCTTGAGTCGGATGTGAGTCATTGTTTCCTTCTCAATATGATCTTTTTTCTACCTCTTGGGTTGGATGTGAGTCATTGAGCTTTCCTTCCCATTATAGTGATATATTTTTGGTTAGCTCTTGAGTTGGATGTGAATCACCAGGCTTTCCTTCTCAATCTGTTTATTCTGCTACCTCTTGGGTTGGATGTGAGTCATCTAGATTTCCTTCCCAATGTAGTGATATAATTCCCATCAGTTTTTGAGTTGGATGTGAGTCATTGGGCATTCCTTCTCAATTTGAAATTTCTTCTAACTCTTGGGTTGGATGTGAGTCATCGAGCTTTCCTTCTCAATCTGATCTTTCTGCTACCTCTTGGGTTAGATAAGAGTCATCGAGCTTTTATCTTAATGTATTGTTATCTTTCCGATCAGCTCTTTAGTTGGATGTGAGTCATCTGACTTTCCTTCTCAATCTGATTTTTCTGCTACCTCTTGGGTTGGATGTGAGTCATTGAGCTTTCCTTCCCAATGTAGTAATATGTTTCTGATCAACTCTTGAGTTAGATGTGAGTCACCAGGCTTTCCTTCTCAATGTAATCTTTTTGTTACCTCTTGGGTTGGATGTGAGTCTTCAAGCATTTCTTCCCAATGTAGTGATATGTTTCCCATCAGCCTTGAGTTGGATGTGAGTCATCATGTTTTCCTTCTCAATATGGTATTTCTGCTACCTCTTGGGTTGGATGTATGTCATCAAACTTTCCTTCTCAACGTAGTGATATGTTTCCGATCAACTCTTGAGTTGGATGTGAGTCATCGTACTTTCCTTCTCGATTTGATTTTTCCGCTGCTTGTTAGGTTGGATGTGAGTCATCAAGCTTTCCTGCCCAACTTAGTGATATGCTTCCATTCAGCTCTTGAGTTAGATGTGAGTTATCGTGCTTTCTATCTCAATCTGGTCTTTCTCCCACCTCTTAGGTTGGATGTGAGTCCTTGAGCCTTTCTTCCTAATTTGACACAATTTCCTCCAGATAGGTTTAAGACCACTTTCAATGGATTATGACATCTGATTCTCTACTCAATTTATTTGAGATAGCCTTAAGGCCACCTAAAATGGAGTATGGCATCTGATTCTCATTCTAAGATTGATACCTGAATTTCAATTCTCATTTTGGGGCTAGCACCTAAATACTGATTTCCATCCTCTAAAGCACCCAAAACTTGATAGCTTAAAATCTAACTTTAAATCCCCAGCAAGAGTTCCGAATCCTCGGTTTTGCTCAAAGATTCATTTATTGATTCCCAACAGAAACAACTATCACTCAATTCTACACCCTGTTCTAATTTTGTTAACTTAAAAGTCTATGTTGCTTTTTTTTATCTCATCGGTTGACCGCAACTTTATATATGCTTAAAAATATAAGATAAATATGGACATAATAAATATTTAATAATTGTAAAGTCACACTTATCAGCACAAGTATATGTATCGCTGGAGTAATATAGGGCTCTAATGGAGTCCTAGATATCAATCCCACAAGGAGTAAGTTTAGAACTACGAGTTAAGAATTTAGAAAAGCAATACTTTAATCACAACAGCAAAATTCATGTTGCTTCTCTGTCACTAATAAGCAATTGAAATAAATATGTAATTTTAATTACTATTAAATAACTAAATATACTAATGAAGGTATGAATGTGATATTCAAAATATAAGAAAGCATCCTTCTCCTTGTCAAGAAATTATAGTGAATGGATAAAGTGAATCAGTTCAAATTATATTGTGCCAAATAGGAGCATACATATTCTTTATCCTTTGGTCGAGGCATAAAGAACATTGACTAATCTTATGCTTGTTTACTGAATCTACGGCTAGGCTTGGAGGATACTGGCTCTCACTTCGGAGCTCCCACGTTCCCCTCATCTACACTTCAACACCCAAACGATGGGACCAAATTGGAGATTTTAGTCTGTCACTCTAAAATCTCCAATTCTACGCTCAATAATATTATTTCCCTATTTATTTGCACCCAACTTCCAAGGGCTTTGACCTCCCTGAATCTTGGATGTAATCTTCACTTTAGTTGGAAAGCTCAACGTATTTAAACAAATCAATTGGCGAAATTGAAAGTAAATTAAGATCAAAGTGAAAAGACCATCACAATTTCTTATACATTTTCATGGCTTCACCAATTCAAATCACCATTTCACAAATCTCAAGACAAAGAGAAAGATAGGGAAAACTACTCAGATCTCATGGGGAAAACACAACAAAACTCGGAATTCATATATAAAATCGAGAAAAATACTCATATCTCATGAGGAAAACACAACAAAACTCGGAATTCATATATAAAATCAAAGTCATGAACTCATGGGAAAGATACGACAAAACTTAGAATTTATATATAAAAGCAAAGTCATACAAACTACAACAAGTAAATAACACTTCTCATGGGGAAAACACAACAAATCTCGGAATTCATATATGAATCAGTCATATAAAGTACAAAAAGTAAATAAACTTATCTCTAATTTCTCCCCAAGAAAGAAGTTCCTCTAAATCTCTTCCTTTTTTTATAGAATTCCTCTTCGAAGCAGCAAGGAGGAAGAAATCTCTTACTTTCCCTCCACTCTTACAATCTCTTGGAGAATTCCTCACAATTTTTACACACTATTGGAACATTTCTAACCTCCAGGAACTCTCTCCACCTTCCAGCCCTCTTCAATTTTCGGCCAAAATCTTCTTTTAAAGTTGTGGATGAGCTTTCCCAAGAGTTGCC
>JXCR01134552.1:8499-42579 GCA_002079205.1 Phalaenopsis hybrid cultivar
GTTATTTAACTTATACAACTCAGAATCTACAACAAGCCATATATTCCAAAATACAAGCCAATAAAATCATTATTTATAAGTTCTAAAGCCAAAAATCTATACCAAATAAGAAATGAGATAGAAAATAGTCCCGTAAAATATTTGGGTTTATCATTGCATAGAACACCTATTTATTTACAGTCATTGTAAGCAGCTTACATACAAAATTCATGAAGTAATGTACCAAAAATGGATTTCTATTCTCAGCAGGAATTCCATCGCTACCAGCAAAGAAGTAAAAGAATTATTTTACTTGAAACTAAAAAAAAATATAAATGCATGTATTGTGAGAAGCGAGATACTCTACAGGAAATACAAGACAAGCTTGAAGCCAAAAATAGTGGGATACAGCAGTAAAGTGAGATAAGAATCTTTTGTTCCAGCATTTACTTCCTACCAAAAAAATTATTGACCACGTCATACTCCACAAGGTAGAAAAATAATCTTATCATACTAAGCATTACTAGCCACACCATACTGAATTATGGAAATAATCATCAGCCATGATGACATAAGAAGGAAATTATCATCATCCATGACAAATACTGACGTTTTTCAGGACTACTTAATGCTCCATTTGATGAAAATGGAGGAAGAGCGAAATCAGCGAGTCTTCTTCTTTTCTTCTTTTTACCACTTCTCCTCTAGTAATCTAATTATGTGTGCACGCCATAGCAGCTCAATAAATTCTTCTCTACTCCTATGTCTGTAAGTATGTTATGAAATATGTAAGGTAATTATGTTGTTCTTATCATTTGTTTATATTAATATTATGTTATTTTATTTCTACTTCTTCTGGCGATGCTTAGTGTGAGAAATGAACTAAAGTCGTGCTTTGCATCTCTGAAGTAATTATATAGGGTTGTGGTTTTTTATAGATCTAAATGAACTTGTTAATCTCTAGTTTTCTCTAGAAAGCCACAGAGGAAAGTATAATATGAAATGGAGATGGCAAGGTCAAACCCTAAAATAGGAAGAAATAATGTGATATAATATTAAGAAAAACCCTCAATAGGAAGCATGATGGACAACCTAGTATTTCATAACATGAAAAAGACAAAAGAAACTTCTTTATATTATCCCCACCATTAAAATCAATTTTTTTTTCTTTCGTTGAATCCAATAGCTCATAATTATAACTCATGGCCAACCTTTATTTTGAGTCAAACTTTCTTTGATTATTTATAAGAAATATAACACTCATGATACAATAAGTAAAATTACTTGAAAAACATGGAAATATCAAAACAACAACTTGTGTTTTTATAATTTGTATCTTCTTAGACAATTGCTTAGAGCACTAAGCTTCTAAGGATACTGTTGCTTGTAGTTGTTGTTTCTAAGGGAGTTCCCTCTCATTTGTAAAAGTTTTCATCTAGCCAAGAACTCATATGTACCCATAAATTAATTTAACAATTTATTTCACTTTTGCAAGTGTTATTTCGCGAATCTTCTACTTTCCAAACATCTTTTAACATGAGATTAATTACAATGTGTCTTACAATATGTCTAATACATATGTCATTTATTTTTATTATTTTTTACCTACATTGTCATAATTTGACCTATACTCTATTATAATTTGCACCACATTTTCTCTTCTACTTCCTTAATCTTGTCATCCAAATAAGTGAAAAATAACTTACCACTCTTTATAGAATTTGAAACATCAATAAATTTAAGAAAAAAGTCTTAGCTTGACTATTAATAGGAAAATTAATTAAAGTCCTATTTTTTCATATGTCCAATTGTCTCAAATATTCAAGCATCTATATTCACTCCATTTCTTCTTATGTTTCTTTAGCATCTTATTAATTTTAATAACTTCTTCTTTAAGTAACCAAGTTCTTAATTCATGCATTATTGATGGAGTAAAATTAGGTCCAACGTTTGCAATTGTTGCAAACATAGAATATAATATTGGTCATTCAGAATATTAAAGGTCATTTTGAGTAGCAAAATCTTCCAATTGCCCTACATATTTCTTTTCTTTTATCTTTATTCCACTTGGAATTTAGAGTGGAATTCTTAGCTTATGTTGTGGTAAGCAAATCTATTGAACCTCTAACTACATGTGTCATTTGAGAAAACTTCAGTAATTATGAACTAATTGTATTTTGACCTTAAGAAATACTTTTTGCAGTACTTCTAATGTCAGTTAATACACTGTCATGTTGTATTTTGACTTTTGCATCTTTTTCTAATGTTTCTTTCGTTTCTCTTAAGGTTCAATAGGTGTTTAAGTGTTATTTAATGCACTTGTGTGTGTCAATAAGATGTTTCCTAATCATGTTTATTGTTCCACTACACACAACACTTACATCTAACATATTTTTCATTGGGAGTGCATATTATATATTATCATGTAAAGTCTTTATTAGTGGGACTTCTATCGACACAATTCATTCCTTCTATTACAAATTAATTATTAACACTGCACATCAAAATTAAAGATAATATATGATCAAAATTAATGCCAAAATATATAGTCAAAATGATCTAGATGCAACTTTCACTTTAACTACAGCGCAATCCACACATTAATTCCAATATAAAACTCATGTGCTCATGTTTATATTGCTGCAAAATTATGGGCCTTATTGATAATGGTTTGGATCGTACTATGGGTGCGGAACTGCAAGCTTTGTAGCAGTGGGAGGGAAAGTCAGGATTGTGTGAAAGTGACGGTGTTGTCTTCTTTTTTGGGTCTCATGTGGCTTTCGTAGTCATATGGAGCTTCCAAAAAGGTTACAGTACCTCTAAACCCTAAAGAAAACACACCCATCCCTTTCAGGTCGAGCGTGGTCACGCTAGGTCTGGGGCGTGACCACGCCTTGAATAGATCCATGGATTTTGTCCACAGATTCTCATCCTGACCATCCATTTGATCGAACAACTGAAAACATCCACTATTCTTCGATGGTTGCAAAAATCACCGGAGTAATTCGGGCCATCTATCTCTAATTTGATTGATGGCCTAAGAAAGCCACCCTGCCTACAAAAGGCAGATTTTCATGTCTGTAATGAGGTTGTGTGGGCGTGCTCAGTGTGTGTGTGGTCGGTATGATGTGCTTGCTCGGAGGAAGCGATCAGAAGAAGTGAAGGAATTTAGTGGTTATGCATTCTCCGGTCAGCCGCCGCTTTGTAAGTATTTCCCCCCTTACCTTTTCCTTTTAAGTTAAGTGCTTAACTTAAGCATTTAATTTTAGCTTTTTAAAAATCTTGTTTAGGTTAACTCAATAGCCTTAGATTAGGATTGGGTTTGGGTTTGATTCAGGTCAACCCGAAACCCACTTAATCCTAATCCCTATAAAAGTCTAGCCCAAACCTAAACCTAACCCAAGTCTGGCCCAATCTTGACTCGACCCAACTTAAACCCAACCCAGCTCAGGTTTAGTCCAACCCTAAAACCCAACATAGGTCAGAGCCAACCTAGACTAGATCCAACTCAGGTCTAACCCAATTTGACCCAAATTAGACCCGATTAAGCTCAGGTCTAGCCCAAATTGACTCAAACCCTAACCTAGCCTTGGTCTGACCCAATCTCTATCTTACCCAAAGTAGACCTAACTTTGCTTAGGGCTAGCCCAATCTGACCCAAATGACCTAAAACACCTCAAAACTATCCATATGACCCAAAACACTCTGAAATTACCCAAATGACCTAGAACACCTCGAAAGTACCCAAATGACTCAAAACACACCGAAACTACCCAAATGACCTAGAACACCCCAAATCAAACCAAATCTACCCAGGTCAGCCCAATTCAAACTTTAACCTACCCGGGTCAATCTATGTGAACCTGGGTTAACAAAAATCAAATCCAAACCTACCCTGGTCAACCTAAGTTAACCTGATTTTGACCTCATTTTTGGTGTGATCTAATTCCTCTTATAAACCTTAGGATCTAGCCATAAGGTTTCCTTCTTAACTTTCCTAGAAGGCTAGTGGTGGAGCCCATACCAATTACAAAATCAAGTGATACACCAAAAACATATGCATTTTTAGACCCATATTTTATACTTATTTTTGGTGATATTGCACCTTAATGGAATATATTTTGATGTTTTCTTGCAGGTGGTTGATTTTTAGGAATTAAAGTAAAAATAAAGAAAAAAATGATGTAATTTGGAGTTAAAATGATGTTTTTAAAAAAGTACTCAATGCCGATCGCGCTAAGGGCAGTGCCGACAGTGCAGAATAACAGAACAACTGAAATTTTTACTCAGCACCGATGGAGTCAGAACTAGCGCTGATGGCGCCAAAGGCCGTTCAACCCCTGTTTCTAGAAGGTTCGATGTATTTGAACAATTTTTAAAGAGGTTTTGGAGGCACCTCTTGGAGAACCGACCTTAGGCTTTATATGGGGTCGAAATTTATTAGAAAAGTGACTCCTTTTTGCTCCAAGGCATTCCTCCATGCTCCATTTTTTCCATTCTTCATAATCCATCTTCATTTCACCACCATATTAGAGTCCATTAGTGATTTTTCTTTTGTAATTTAGAGTTTGTGTGGTGAGATTTAGTGTGAAACTTTTTTTAAGAGTGTTGGAGAAGGAGAAAAGTGAGAGATATCTTCTTCCTGCATTTCTAAGGAAAGGCTACAAGGGATTTGCTTTGAGAAAGAGTTTCACATAAGTTTTGTTAGTTTATTAGTGTTGTATGAACTTTCTTTTATATATGAAATTTGTGTTTTGTTGTGTCTTTCTAATGAAGTCTGAGTAGATTCCTTTATCTTTCTCCCTACTCTGAGATATGGTGAAATGAAGAGATAATAAGCCTGTGTAGTTCACTCTATCGTTCTCCCTACTCTGAGATATGGTGAAATGAAGAGATAATTTGATGTGCTAATATTAAAATATAAAATAAATTGTGATGATTTTTCAACTCTGAACTTAATTTACATTTCTATTTGGCAAATTGAATTATTAAAATATGTTGTGAAACATATTATACAGGAAATGAAGTATGACTTCTACAACAGAGTGAGGATCACATTTGATTTCAAGGAGTAGAAATTCGTTCATGAAATTAAGTGCAAATACATAAATAAATATTCTTTGTTGGGTGTAAAATTAGAGAATCTTTAGGGTGACAGACTAAAATTTCAATTTGATCTTAGTGTTTAAAAACTAAAGCGAGAGTTAGTCTTCAGGTGAAGGGAAGTGGGAGCTCTGTAGTGGGAGCCGGTATCCTCCTAGCCTAGCCACAGATTTAGGGACTAAACCTAGGATTAGCCAATGATTTTCTATGCACTGTATCAGGTTAGAGAATTATAATAGCTCCTATTTGGCATAATACATATTATAAACATTTTTTCATCTCATTTCACCAGAACGTTATTGTACTGGGAAGTATGCTTTTTCACATAAGAAATCTTCATTACATAAATATAGTTAGTAGATTAGTATTTACTTTTTAAACTTTGCTTTTTTGTTTTGAAAATAATTAAATACTTTATTTTTTATAATATCTCAACATTTGAAATTAGTGATAGTGATTTCATTTGATTTTCTGTAAATTGCTTAGTAAAACTTAATTTGCCAATTTACACCTTTTCTGTGGGATCGATATTTGGGGCTTAAATAGAAAGTCTTTTATTACTTGATAAAAATACATATACTTGCGTAGAATCTCATTAATGTTTTCCTATAATTATATATATTTTAAACAATTTACTTTTCATATAAAGATCAAGTTTTTGGCACTATAGTGGTATCAACTTCATAAATTCAAACATATAAAAATCAGGATCAAGTTCTTGGCGTCGTTGCGTGGGGAAGGTAATGGTTAAATTTAGGTAAATTAAATTGTTTTTATAAATTAGGAAAGTTAGAGATAATATATATACTATAAAAATATATATAAATAAAAAATATATATAAAAAAAATAAAAGATCCAAAAAAAGAATTTTACTTTGCTTACTTTATTTATTTATGAGAAATATTGGATCTGAAGGCATAATACCTTATGTTTCAGAGTTAGAACATACTATTAGGAAAATTCAAAAAAAATAAAGAGAAATTAAAAATTTAAAAGAAATGGCAAATAACTTAGAAAATCCAATAAATGAGAATCGACAAAGACCTTTAAAAGATTATGCGAATCCGACAACAGATGAAAATTTACAAGAAATGGTGAATAACTTAGATAATCTAATAAATGAAAATCGACAAAGACCTTTAAAAGATTATGCGAATCCGACAGCAGATGAACTTCACTTGACTATTCAAAATCCTGATGTTCCTGCTAATTCATTTGAGCTTAAACTTGTTATTATCCAAATAGAACAAAATAATCAGTTTAGAGGATCACCTACTAAAAATCCTAACTTACATCTTGCTATTTTTCTTGAGATTTGTGCTACATTTAAATATGACGGAGTGTCAATGATGTTGTTAGGCTTAGACTTTTTCCTTTTTTATTAAGGAATAAAGCCAAGGCTTAGTTAAATCTATTAGAACTTGGGGAGAACTATCACAAAAATTCTTGGCTAAATATTTTCCACCCTCGAAACTGTTAAGCTTAGAAATGATATTACATCTTTTTGTCATTTTGAAGGGGAATCAATATATGAAGACTAAGCTTAGTAGTTTGAGGGAAATCAATATATGAAGCCTGGGAAGAATTTAAGATCTTCTTACGAAGTGTCCACATCATGCTTTACCAGATTGATTAATAATTCAAATATTTTACAATGGATTAGTAGGATCAAAAAATGTCCACACTATGCTTTACCAGATTGGTTAATAATTCAAACTTTTTACAATGGATTAGTAGGATCATTTAGATCTATTATAGATCTAAGATCAATTATAGATGCTGTTGCGGGTGGATCATTAATGTCAAAACCTTTTGATGAAGCATATCCTTTAATTGAAGAAATGGCTACTAACAATTTTCAATGGCCCTCTGAAAGGGTAAATCCTAAGAGAGTAGTCAGTATTCATGATTCAGATGTAATGTCTATTTTGGCATCTCAAATTACTGCATTTTTAAAAAGATTGATCAAATAGGAGTGAACTATTCTCAAATACCCCCACTAATAAAGAAAAATTTACTAGGACAGATTATTGATACTCAACCATCTTATGAAACTTTAAACGCTATAAATAATTGAAATAACAATATATTCTAACTATTTTAACTCTGGATGGAAAAATCACCCTAATTTTAGCTGATATAATTATAACAATCCAGTGAATCCATTTGAAAATTTGAACAATCAAGGAAATCCTAATTTTTGACCTTATTATCCTCTTGGATTTAACTCCAATCCTAACCCAGAAGTTAAGGAAAAGAAGTTGACGATGGAAGAAGTGATTTTGAATATGGGAAATCAAATACAAAATTAAGGGGCTGCTATTAGAAATATTGAAAATCAATTAGGACATATTGCTACTGTACTTAGTAACAGACCTTCTGAAATTCTTTCAAGTATTGTGGAAGTTAATCTAAAAGATTAAAATAAAGAGCAAATTAAATCTACTCAATTATGAAGTGGAAAAGAAGTTGAAGCAAAAATCCAAAGAGAAATTGAAATTGATTTTTAAATAAAGAGCAAAATATAAAATTTAAATATTAAGCACCATCTCATGAAAACCTTAGAGCTTATTTTCTTTAGAGCTTATTTTCATCATAAAAATTTAAATATTAAGCACCATCTCATGAAAATTTAAGGGCTTATTTTTGAAGTGATTAAGCAGATCCTCTAATTATTTCATGATCGGAGGACGCCTCTAATCTTAAAAGCCCTAATTTTCAATAATATTCACCTCTATTTTGTTAAAATAATTATAAAAAATTAAATAAAAATAAAAAACTATTAGGTAAGTTAATTAAGGTAAGAGGCACTTAAAAAAATAAAAATGAAATTTAAAATTAAAAATGTAATATCTATGTATTTTTTTATTAAAAAATAATTAAAGATTTATAAAAATTTCTATATAATTCAAATTGTCACAAAAGCTTCTCTGAGTAAGAACAATGACATGTGGATATTTTTTTGGGTGCCTAGACACCCAAAACAGGCTAAAATATGTTGTTCCTGAGAGCTTGGCGCCTAAGCGCAATTGTTCGGATGCCAAGGTCCCATAGGCAAGCGCCTTGTGATCCCAAAAATTATAGTTGTGTAAAATTAATAAAATTGACTCCGCTTTGCATCAACGCCAAAAACTTGGTTCACTATTTTGTGAATAAGAAATTGAAGTAATTTATGTTGGGATTCTACGCAAGTATACGTATCGTTATCAAGTAATGCAGGACTTTCTACTTAAGCCTCAAATATCGATCCCACGAGGAATGTTTAAATTTGAAATGGAAATTTAAATTAGGAAATTCACAACAATAAAAAAAATCTACTACACTAATTTTGAATATTTCAGGCACTATCAGAACTAAATTATCAACTACTAGCAAAACTGTAAAGCAGAGCTAAACAAAAACTACCAAACTATATTTTTGTCATGAAGTTATCTAATATAAGAAAGTATTTTCCCACTACAATGAATTTATGATTAAATGAAAGAGATAAATGGTTTGAATTTGTATTGTGCCAAATAGGAGCAGTTTTAATTCACTACCTTTAGTCAAGTGTAATAGAGAATCGTTGGCTAATCTCAGGTTTAGCCTCTAAATCCGTGGCTAGGCTGGGAGGATATTGGCTCTCACTCCAGAGCTCCCACTTTCCTTCACTTGAAGGCTAACTCTCGCTTTAGTTTTTAAACACTAAGACCAAATTGGGGATTTTGACCCTAAGGATTCTCCAATTCTACACCCAACAAAGAATATTTCCTTATTTATTTACACTTAATTCCATGAATCTCCAATTCTTTGCCCAACAATATATATTTCCCTATTTATTTGCATCCAATTCCATGATGAAACACTCCTTCATGGAATCAAATGTGATTCTAACTTTATTGTAAAACTCATACTCCATTTCCCGGATAGCATGTTTCACAATAGATGTTAAAATTTCAATTGGCCAAATCAAAAAGTAAATTAAAAACGGAGTGAAAAGTCTTCACAATTTATTTTATATTTTAAAATTGGCAGATCTAAATTTTCTCTTCATTTCACCATATCTCAGAGTAGAGAGAAGGACAAAGAACACTACTCAGACCTCATGAGAAAGATACGGCAAAATACGAATTTCATGAATAAAAGAAAGTTTATACAACAATAATAAATAAACACTACTTATTTTGAACTCTTCCTCAAAGCAAATGCCTAATAGCCTCTCTTGGGCTCTTTCTCTGTTTACATGATTTTTTATTTTCTCTGCAAAGATACAGGGAAGAAAAAATCTCTCACTTCTCTCCCTCTCTAACAACTCGTAGGAGAAATAACACTTAGACTCACCACACTAAACAATACACACAATGGAACACTCTAGAAAACTCAATAACACATTCTCCCCCTCCCTCTTTTCTGATCAATTTTCTCTCTAAATAAGCATAATGTCGGTTTTCCGATAGGTGAATCTAATAACATTTCAAAAAGCATCCATATTCATTAAATCTTCTAGAAATTTGCCCAGCATCGACATTGGCACCGTCGGCGCCCGTGGTCTGAATTATTTCTTGTGATCTCTGTCAAATGGCCCCATCGGTGCCCAGTTTAGCGTCATCGACACCTCTGCTGTTCAGGACTCCTCCTTTATGCTGGTGCCGTCACCGCTGAGTTTTTCTTCCAAAATGCCATTTTGGCTCCGAATTCCATCCTTTTTGCTTCAAGTACTAAAAACATCAACCTGCTATAAAATATGAAAAATACATTCCTTTAGAGCGCAATATCACCAAAAATGAGTATAAAATTTAGGTTTAAATATGCATATATTTTTTGGTGCATCAACTTAGCACCCAAAACTTGCCGCCTATGCACCATCGTTATTCTAATTGTAATTTTAGTCCATTTTGAAGTTGTTTTAACGTTATTTTGAGCCATTTTACTTGCGAACTTGAGAGGTGGGTGGCTAATACCCATTTTACCTTCGTTTAGAAGGATCCAAGTTCCCTTTTTGGGGTTTCTTGGTCATTTAATGGGGGAGTTGAGCTTAATCTATCACCCCCTCCCAATTTTTTCTAGCTTCTATTTTGGCATGAAGAGGGCTTCTGCTCTGCCCCTCTCCTTTTCCTTTTTCCTCATCAACTAGGGTTGTGGTAAAGCACTTAAATAAGAGTTTTTGGAGGTCTTGGAGAGCATTTGGAGGTACATTGGAAAGGCTTCTTGGAAGGAAAGCAATGAGGATGAGTTCTCTTTTTGTCAATTATCTTCTTCTTCTTTCTCCTCACCTTCTTCATCTTCTTCCACATTTTGTGAGGATGTGTGAGGGTTTTTTTGAGGAGGAGCTTGCAAACAAGTCATCACTCTCCAACTTTAGAGGATAGCTTTATCTTTGCATGGGGAAGAATCACTGAAATTTCACTGGAGCACTGTCGGAATCTACCGAAACATGGGATTCTCTTATAGTGTTAAAAGATCTTCCTTCTGCATGAAGAAACATGTCTGTAACCAACAGGGTGGTGAAATTTTCTCAATTCCTTAGTTAGCCCTAAGTTTAATTTGGTATATGCACGTAGGTTCGATCACCAGGGTGGGGTGGATGTGCCAACTGATGTTTGTCGGCACAGTCACGCTAACTATGTGATGGATTGTTGATTTTTCTAGAGGAAGCCCTAGGTTAGGAATCCCAATCATCAAACATTCCTATTTAAAGCTAGGTGATTCCCAATTTAGTGAGCCTTAGGCCTTAATCCCGTCGGTTGGAATCCAAATTTCCCATGGCTTTGGTACTCCCACTTTCCTTAAAGAAGTTGGTTGAGTTCAATCTTAAAGGATGGAAAAAGCTTTGTGGTTAGTCCATCCTACAAAACTATGGGTGTTCATATAGTAGAGAAAGCTTTGTAGCCAGTCTTCCCTACAAAAAGTGGAAGGGTTCCCCTATGAAAGCTTTGTAGCCAGTCTTCCCTACAAAAAGTGGAAGAGTTCCCCTATGAAAAATCAAAGGGGTGCCCTCCACATTGCCACACCAAAGTCAGAGGTTGCGAATCCAAGAGCGTCATCCCTTGGTGCTTACGTGAGGTCCTTAGGATGAGTTCGATGTGTCGTCAAGCATGTTGGTTATCATTGCATATGCATGGCCATTCATAGCATCTTTGATGTGTGGATCATATTGCATGTTGTATGCATGATCCTTTGAGCACTTTAGGTCGATCAGCTGCCCTAGGCCGATCCCCAATCTTTTATTTGGTTCAATCAGCCATCCCGAGCCGACCACCAGATCTTTTTGGTTTGATCAACCACTAAGTTTTGATCACCCGTTTTGGGTTTGATTAATCATCCTGAGAAAATCATTTTATCTTTTGGGTTTGATTGATCGCTAAATGTTGATCCCCCACTTGGGTTGGATCAGTTACCTAGAGCCGATCACCCTATCCTTTAGGTTTTATCGACCAATAAGTTTCAATTATCCATCTTGGTTTACATTGTATGCATCAGACCAATCACCCTATACTTTTGGTTCGATCGATCGCTATGTGTCAATCAACCATCTTGGGTTGGATTGGTTGCCTAAGGACGATAACCCTATCCTTCAGGTTTAATTGAGTGCTTCATGTTGATCACCTGTTTTGGGTCTGATCGGCTGTCCCAAGCAGATCACCCTATCTTTTGGGTTTGATCGACTGTTACGTGTCAACCACCCAGCTTGCGTTCAATCGGCCTTCTTTAGCCTATCACCCTATCCTTTAGGTTTGATCGATTGCTACGTGTCGATCACCAACTTTGCGATTAATTGACCATCCTGAGCAGATCACCCATCCTTTTGGTTCAGATTGATACTCCGAATCAATCCAGACCCTTCTTCAATTCGATCAGCCACCATAGCTAAGTCGACCAACCACTTGCATGTTGTTCATGTGCATGTGCATGCTTGCATGCTTACATGTCACATTGTACCCTATATATATTTGCTTGCATGATCATTATGATTTGCCTGAATTGCACATTCCTTTTGTTTGGGTCGCTACTGTTATAGTGTGCCCACCACCGGGTCACTGCCTCCTCAACATACTCTTTTGTTTGGGTTGTTGCCACCACGGAGTGCCCACCTTCGGGTCACTACCTACTCGACATACCCTTTAGTTCGGGCCGCTGCTACCATGGTATGCCCACCTCTGGGTCACTACCTCCTCAACATAACCTCTTGTCTGGGCTGCTATTACCATGACATGCCCACTTCCGGGTCACTATCCCCTTGGCATACTCTTTCGTTTGGGTCGCTATTGCCACAACATGCCCACCTCCAGTTCACTGTCTCCTTGGCATACCCTTTTGTTTGGGTCACTGCCGCCACAGTATGCCCACCTTTGACTCACTGCCTCCTCGACATACAATTTTGTTTGGGTCATTATCGCCACAACATACCCACTTTTGGGTCACTGCCCCCTCAACATACCCTTTTGTTCAGGCAGCTTTCGCCATGGCATGCCCACCTCTGGGTCACTGCATCCTCGACATACCCTTTTGTTTGAGCTGTTATCTCCATGGGATGTTAACCTCTGGGTCACTTCCTCCTCGACAAATTATTCTATTTAGGCTACTACCATCACAACATGACCACCTCCGAGTGACTGCCTCCTCGACATACCCTTTTTTTTGGGCCACTACCGCCATGGTATGTCGCCTCTGAGTCATGACCAAAGGAAAATATGTTGAGATTTTCATACCTACTTTATACTTTTTTTTAATGATATTACACTTTAAAGAAAAGTATTTTTGATGTTTTGTTGCAGGAATGATGAATTACTCATCTGAGTAAAAAGATGCAAAAAGGAGCGAATTTAGAGCGAAAAGAGCCAAAATGTGGAGATTTGAACTAGGCCACCAATGGCGCCCTCGACCCCACCGACGGCGAGTTTTTCCCGAGGCTACAGGACAAAATTCTTCAGAAGTCCGCCGACAGCGCCCTCGAGGCCGCCGATGGTGAGATCGACGGTTATTCCTACTAAAGCTTTGGATAAGGCCAAATTTTGAATGGATGCTTAGGCAACTCTTGGGAAAGCTCGTTCACAACTTTAAAAAAAGATTTTGGCCAAAAATTGAGAAGATTCTAGAGGTCCTAGAGGTTAGAGAGGTTCCATTAGTGTATATACTTTCCAATAGAGTGTAACAATTGTGAGGAATTCTTCGAGAGATTGTAAGAGTGGAGGGAAAGTGAGAGATGTGTAATAATTGTGAGGAATTCTTCGAGAGATTGTAAGAGTGGAGGGAAAGTGAGAGATTTCGTAGAGTGTAACAATTGTGAGGAATTCTTCAAGAGATTGTAAGAGTGGAGGGAAAGTGAGAGATTTCTTCCTCCTTCCACTTCGAAGAAGAATTCTGTGTGCTGTAAAGAAAGAAAGAGATTCAGAGGAACTTCGAGGAGCAATATTATGAGGAATTCTTCGAGAAATTGTAAGAGTGGAGGGAAAGTGAGAGATTTCTTCCTCCTTGCTCGTTTCGAAGGGAATTGCTTGTGTTGTAAAGAAAGGAAGAGATTCAGAGGAACTTCAAGGAGTGTTCTTGGGGAGAAATTAGAATTTTGTGTGTTGTAAAGAAAGAAAGAGATTCAGAGGAACTTCGAGGAGTTTGCTTGTGGAGGAATAAATTCTGTGTGCTGTAAAGAAAGGAAGAGATTCAGAGGAACTTCGAGGAGAGTTCTTGGGGAGAAAGAGATTGTAAGAGTGGAGGGAAAGTGAGAGATTTCTTCCTCCTTGCTGCTTTGAAGAGGAATCGTGTGCTGTAAAGAAAGGAAAAGATTCAGAGGAACTTCAAGGAGTGTTCTTAAGGGAATTGCTTGTGTTGTAAAGAAAGGAAGAGATTCAGAGGAACTTCAAGGAGTGTTCTTGGGGAGAAATTAGAATTTTGTGTGTTGTAAAGAAAGAAAGAGATTCAGAGGAACTTCGAGGAGTTTGCTTGTGGAGGAATAAATTCTGTGTGCTGTAAAGAAAGGAAGAGATTCAGAGGAACTTCGAGGAGAGTTCTTGGGGAGAAAGAGATTGTAAGAGTGGAGGGAAAGTGAGAGATTTCTTCCTCCTTGCTGCTTTGAAGAGGAAATGTGTGTTGTAAGGAAAGGAAGAGATTCAGAGGAACTTCGAGGAGTTTTCTTGGAGAGAAATATGTGCTGTAAAGAAAGGAAGAGATTTAGAGGAACTTCAAGGAGTTTGCTTGGGGAGAAATTAGAGATACTGTAAAGAAAGAAAGAGATTTAGAGGAACTTCGAGGAGTGTTCTTGGGGAGAACTTAGAGATTCTCCTTGCTACTTCGAAGAGGAATTCTGTGTGTTGTAAAGAAAGGAAGAGATTCAGAGGAACTTCCTTGCTACTTCAAAGAGGAATTTTGTGTGCTGTAAAGAAAGGAAGAGATTCAGAGGAACTTTGAGGAGTGTTCATGGGGAGAAATTAGAGATAAGTTATTTACTTGTTGTAGTTTGTATGACTTTGATTTTAGCTTCAAAGAGGAATTCTGTGTGTTGTAAAGAAAGGAAGAGATTCAGAGGAACTTTGAGGAGTGTTCTTGGGGAGAAATTAGAGATAAGTTATTTACTTATTATATTTTGTATGACATTGATTTTATATATGAATTCTGAGTTTTGTTGTGTTTTCCCCCTGAGATATGAGCAGTTTTCTCCGTCTTTCTCCTTGTCTTGAGATTTGTGAAATGGTGATTTGAATTGGTGAAGCCATGAAAATGNATAACTTTCTTTGTTCTTTTGTATATTTTTATCTCTAAATTTCCTAATTCACCAAATCTATTTAATTTACCGTTACCTTCCCCGGCAATGGCGCCAAAAACTTTATCCTGAGAAAAATAGTTGTGTAAAATTTATAAAGTTGACTCCGCTTTGCAACGACACCAAAAACTTGATGTGGTATTTTATGAATAATAACATTAAACACTTAAAGTTGTGATTCTATGCAAGTATACATATCGTTATCAAGTAATATAAGACTTTCTTTTTAAGTCCTAATTATCGATCTCATGGGGAATGTTTAAATTTGAAATGATAAATTAACTAGAAAATTTACAGAAATCAAACGAAATTACTGTCACTAATTTTGAAAGTTTAAGATATTATCAAAATTAACTTATTTACTACTAGCAAAATTTAAAAGTAGGTTTTAAAATTAATAACTACTAAACTATGTTTATGTGATGAAGTTTTCTAATATGAAAAAACTTCTTTCCCACTGCAACGAGTTTTTGGTAAAATGAGATGAGATAAATGGTTTAAATATGTATTATTCCAAATAGAAACAATTTTAATTCTCTACCCTGATTCAGTGTCATAGAAAATCACTGGTTAATCGTAAGTTTAGTCCCTAAATCCATGGCTAGGCTAGAAGGATACTGGTTTCCACTCCAGAGCTCCCACTTCTCTTCCCCTGAAGGCTAACTCTCGCTTTAGTTTTTAAACTTTAAGATCAAATTAGGGATTTTTAGTCTCTCACCCTAGAAATCTCCAGTTATACACCCAACAAAATATATTTTTCTATTTATTTGTACTTAATCCCATGAACGAAATACTCCTTCATGGACATAAATGTGATTCTCACTCTATTTTAGAACTCATACTCCATTTCCCGGATCATATGTTTCACAACATATTTTAATAATTCAATTGGCTAGATCAAAAAGTAAATGAAGAGTGGAGTTGAAAATTGCTCACAATTTATTTTAAATTTTAACATTGGCACATCCACATTATCTCTTCATTTCACCATATCTCAAGGTAGGGAGAAAGATAAAGGAATATACTCAGACTTCATGAGAAAGATACAACAAAACACAAATTTCATATATAAAAGAAAGTTCATAAAACTGCTTAGACTTCATGAGAAAGATACAACAAAACACAAATTTCATATATAAAAGAAAGTTCATACTAAAAATAAACAAACAACACTTATCTGAAACTCTTTCTCAAAGCAAATCTCTTGTAGCCTCTCAGACTTCATGAGAAAGATACAACAAAACACAAATTTCATATATAAAAGAAAGTTCATACAATAACATTAGAAAGATACAACAAAACACAAATTTTATATATAAAAGAAAGTTCATACAACAATAATAAACTAGCATTTATCTGAAACTTTTTCTCAAAGAAAAATCCTTATTAGCCTCTCTTAGGAAATGTAGGAAGAAGAAATCTCCCACTTCTCTTCCTCTCCAACACTTCTTAGAAAAGAATTCACACTTAAACTCACCACAAAATATCTAATCTATAAAAACAATAACTAACTAATGGTGTGGAATGTAGGTGTGTGAAGAGGAAAATTGAAAATGAGTGAAAGAAGTTGAAATGGTGTGAGGGGGAGATTCTGATCAAATTTTGGCTCTAAATAGAGCCTAGGTCGGTTCTCCAATAGCTGCATCCAACAACTCTTCAAAGAGCGTCCAAATTTGTCGGATTTTCTAGAAACAGTGTTTCCACCAACACTGGCTCCGTTGGCGCCAGAGGCCTGTAATTAAATCCCAAGTATCTATCAAATGGAATCGTCGGCGCCCAGTCTGGTGCCTTCGGCATTGAACAAATTTTGAACTTCTCCATTTTTGCTCCAAATTTCATCCTTTTTTCTTCCTTTTTGCTCAAGTCCTCAAAATTAACAACCATCAATAAAACATAGAAAATACCTTCCATTAAAGTGCAATATCACAAAAAATCAGTATAAAATATGGGTCTAAAAATGCATATTTTTTTGGTGTATCACTTATCCCCTCTGGAGCAAACTAGGTTATGCTCTAGCTCTTTTGGCCATTTCTATATAATGAATTTTTTTTTTTTTTGCTTGGGAGAAGTGAGAGAGCAAAAAACACCTCTTTATAGAAATGTCCCCCTCTCTTTATAGCAAAAAACCCCGCTTTTAGGTGTACATTATAGAATATTTTGGGTATATAAAAAATAAAAGAGTCTATGGTTTGGCCATCATATCGTTTGGTCGGTGAGGACCTATCATCCTTGGATCATTTTGGTACATTAAGGCCGACTCTATTGAGTTGGGGCAATCGGTCGGCCTTGGCGAACCTTCGATTATCCGAGCATTATTCGGCCAGCTTGACTCATTCGGTCAGTTGACTCGGTCCGAATGTCGACCGTTGAGCTCTAAATGAGAAACTCTTGTTCCTAGGGTAGAACCAGACTATCAGATAAAGGGTAAGCACTATAATCTAACAAGTAGCTGACCAAAGGAAAATATGTTGAGATTTTCATACTTCTTTTATATTATTTTTAATGATATTACACTTTAAAGAAAAGTATTTTTGATGTTTTGTTGCAGGAATGATGAATTAGGGTCAATGGAGCAAAAATATACAAAAAGGAGCGAATTTGGAGCAAAAAGGACCAAAATGTGGAAAAACTGCACTAGGGCGTCGACAGCGCCCTCGAGGCCGCCGACGGCGAGAATTTCCCGAGGCTACAAGACAAATTCTCTAGAAGGCCGCCGACGACGCCATCGAGGCCGCCGACGGCGGTATCGACGGTTAGGTGACATGTACAATGGATAAGGCCGGATTTTGGAGGGGTGTGTAAGCAACTCTTGAGAAAACTCATCCATATCTTTAAAGAGAACATTTTTGGCCAAAAATACAAAGGAGATAGCGAGGATAGAGAGAAGATAGAGAGAAAAAGAGGGAGAAGAAGAGAAGAGGAGCAGACTTTTGGAGACCTAGAGGTTAGATAGGTTCCATTTGAGCTTGCTAGAGCGTGTAATTGTAAGGAATTCTTCAAGAAATTGTAAGAGTGGAGGGAAAGTGAGAGATTTCTTCCTCCTTGCTACTTCGAAGGGAATTGCTTGTGTTGTAAAGAAAGGAAGAGATTCAGAGGAACTTCAAGGAGTGTTCTTGGGGAGAAATTAGAATTTTGTGTGTTGTAAAGAAAGAAAGAGATTCAGAGGAACTTCGAGGAGTTTGCTTGTGGAGGAATAAATTCTGTGTGCTGTAAAGAAAGGAAGAGATTCAGAGGAACTTCGAGGAGAGTTCTTGGGGAGAAAGAGATTGTAAGAGTGGAGGGAAAGTGAGAGATTTCTTCCTCCTTGCTGCTTTGAAGAGGAATCGTGTGCTGTAAAGAAAGGAAAAGATTCAGAGGAACTTCAAGGAGTGTTCTTAAGGGAATTGCTTGTGTTGTAAAGAAAGGAAGAGATTCAGAGGAACTTCAAGGAGTGTTCTTGGGGAGAAATTAGAATTTTGTGTGTTGTAAAGAAAGAAAGAGATTCAGAGGAACTTCGAGGAGTTTGCTTGTGGAGGAATAAATTCTGTGTGCTGTAAAGAAAGGAAGAGATTCAGAGGAACTTCGAGGAGAGTTCTTGGGGAGAAAGAGATTGTAAGAGTGGAGGGAAAGTGAGAGATTTCTTCCTCCTTGCTGCTTTGAAGAGGAAATGTGTGTTGTAAGGAAAGGAAGAGATTCAGAGGAACTTCGAGGAGTTTTCTTGGAGAGAAATATGTGCTGTAAAGAAAGGAAGAGATTTAGAGGAACTTCAAGGAGTTTGCTTGGGGAGAAATTAGAGATACTGTAAAGAAAGAAAGAGATTTAGAGGAACTTCGAGGAGTGTTCTTGGGGAGAACTTAGAGATTATTTAAAGGAACTTCGAGGAGTGTTCTTGGGGAGAAATTTGGAGATAAGTTATTTACTTTTATAGTTTGTATGACTTTGATTTCATTTATGAATTCCAAGTTGTGTTGTGCTTTCCCCATGAGTTCTGANCACCGGTGAACACTTACAGAGATCCGAAAATCCCTAATTTTTTTTTTCCTACCCAAAACCATGGATGCAGATGGGGATGATAAGGTGAGCTTGTGACATCACGTTCTCCCACCCACTTTGTGTTATGTATTGTGAAGTGAATCCGAGCAATATCTTAACCTGTTTTGAAGGTATATGTTTTGTTTGCATTTTTTTTTATATGCTTCGATTATTTATTTGGGTACTTTACATATCTCACCTGCTATTTCCTACTTTCTCTATATTTTGTTATGAGATTCACCAGAAAGCGGACCTCTTGCCATCACTGATTCCTATCTTCTATTCTCTTCGTTGCATGATTCATTGTGGGATACACTGGAGGATGGATCAGATGTCAACGGCTTGGAGCTAGTAAAGAGAACGTGCCTGCAACCTTAGCGATGGTGAGATCCCTAAACTTCTAGCTAGCCTTAGGTTTAGTGGTGTCTAGGCGTGTGGGTTTGATCACCCACACGGGGTGCGTGCGCTGGCGTAAGTCGGTACGACGATGTGCTTGTGTGATGGATTGTTGGTTATTCCTAGAGCTAGCCTTTAGGTTAGGATCTTCCCTACGTAACCAAATACCCCTCCGTAGAGCCAAGTGTCTCCCTTCTGTTGTGAGCCTTAGCACATGTCCTGATGGGTTGGAGTCCCTCACTTTCCTTGTTTTGTGTTCCTCAGCTTTACTTGGAGAAGCTGGGAGGTCGGACTTGCCAAAGTGAGATAAGCTTTGTAGCTGTCTAGCTTTACAAAGTCTCGAGGAGTTCAGAAAATGGGAAAAGCTTTGTAGCTAGCCCATTTTGTGATGTCATGGAGAGTTTTCCCCCTCGAAGATCCGGGGAGAAAACTCCCTACATTTTCTCACTAAAGCAAGAGGTGGTGGTGCTGCATATCCAAGGGCATAAACCTTACGTTTTCTCAGGAAAGGTCGTTAGTACGAGCGTGACTCACTATCAAACATGGTCATTGACATCTCATTGTTTGCATATGTGTGTCTTGTGTGTTATATATTGTGTGTCACATATCACACTTGCACTTACACTTTGCACCTTGCATTTGCACTTACACCTTGCACCTAGCATTTGCACTTACACCTTGCACCTTGCATTTATACATTGCACTTGCACTTGCACCGACACCACTTGTACTTCGGTCGGTTATCCCAGACCGATCACATTACTTGTGTTTCAGCCGACTACCCCGACCCGGTTGGCACAACAGTTTGGTTTGACCTGATACTCCATCCCGATCAACCAACCACTTGCTCCTTTGCATGTTGTGTATGTGAATGTATATGTTTGTCTGCATGATCAATATCATCTACTTTAGTTGCATTCTTTCATATCACTGCCTTACCGACATACCCTCTTTTTTATCCCCTGCCACAACGTCATGCCTACCTCCGGGTCATTGCCTTACCGACATACCGACATACCCTCTTTTCGGACCCCTACTGCTACAGTAAGCCTACCTCCGGGACACTGCCTTACCGGTATACCCTCTTTTCAGGTCCCTGTTGCTACGGCATGCCTACCACTGGGTCACTGCCGCTACGGTATGCCCATTTCGTCGGATCACTGCCTTATCGGCATACCCTCTTTTCGAGCCCCTACCGCTACGGTATGCCCATTCCTACGAGTTACTTCCTTCATGATATACTCTTTATCACTACTTATATGTTTTGATTTGCTTGCATTAGCATTTGCATATGCCTGTTTGCATGGATAGCGAGCCAGCTTCGTTAGGAGAGTGACCCTGTGTTGGTCGCGATGCCTTAACGAGCATTGCTTGCTAAGTTGATCCCAGGAAGTAATGCGAGTTAAGTTATCGGGACAGACATGAGTATGACTGTGCTAAGAACCCAATGAATTTACTGGTTCCATCCCCTTTCGTGACACTCTTTAAATTCTTTGGATCCTTAGGATGGGGCCAGTAAAGTGACCCGTCAAAGTCATACCACACCCAGACTTACCCCTCGCTTAGATATTAGGTTGATGCACTTTTTGATAGATGGTGTGTTAGGCTTGGATTTAGGGTGCTAGGTAGTCTTTTTGATGTCTGTCTATTGTTCTCTGCTAGATTTGTTGTCCTAGCCAGACATTTTTGTTTTGCATTATGCTTCTAGTATGACTACATGCTGCATATGTATGGTAGTGTGTTAGGGCGTTATTCTTCAGGGAGCCATACCTATTTATATACACACACGAGAACCGCTATGGGGGGAGCAAGTAATGATTTCTTACCCTTTTTCTTGCAGGTGCTATTAGCTCCCCCACTTATAAGTCATGGCTGATGATACGTTATTTAGATGTGAGCTTTCCCACTGACATTTGTTTTCATGCAGGATTGAGTCTTTCTTTTTTTCTATGTACTTTTTAGAGTCTAGGAGAGTCCTGTAGCGGAAATAAGATACAGGCATGGGTTTTGAGTCATTAGCACGGGAACCACGTGGAGGGGACCAAGAGCAGATGCTCGTGCCCCGTATCTTAATTTTGCATTTTATATTGATGTATAGAATTAGAATGGGCATGTATATGCGGATTCTGGCTGCCTTTTTCTTTTCTAGGATATGTTGTTGACCTAGTGACATCGGTCTGTTTATTATTTTGATTTGACTTGTTTTGCTTTCTTTGCATCATGTTGTATGTCTACACTTGATTGTGTTTTCCTTATTTTCTTTCTCTGATTTATCTGAGATTTCATGATATAACATAGGCTCTTTAGGATTTAAATTCCTAAATTTCTATAAAATCCTAAATAAAATATTCAAGATAATTAAAATTTAGGATTAAAATATTCAGGCTCTAAAAATTGCAAATTTTACTTTCCTATAGATATTAATTGGGCCTCCACAATATTTAGTATCACTCTAGATAACTGCATTCATATTTGCATGTTCCGAGGAGAAGTCCTCGTGCTTCTCTAATCTGACTGACCCAGTCTGACTAACCCAGCATATCCTTTCATATGTGGTTGTCTAGTGAGCCTAGGATGTTAGAAGGCTCCCTGACCCAGACGGAGTATAAGTCCTTTTGAGCATTTCCAGCTTTGTAGCTAAACCTCCGCTTCTCTTTCTTTCTTGAGGCATCCTTGTCATTTCAACAGGTATATGTGCCACCTCTTAGAGCTCCAGCTTGTAGTCATAGGATAGAGTTTACTTCCTTTGACCTTAGGGCTGCCAAGGTTCCCGTGGATGATGCAATTCACGGATTTGCTGACCGAGGATTTCCGGACCTTTACGACCAAGTAGACTTAGGGTCCTAGTAACTGTGTATGATGGGTCTGTGATACCCCGACCCATTTACCTCTACCTTTTAGGATCATTCTACCTTCCTTTTTGTTGAGCCTCTTTGAGCCCTATCGCTCCTTAACCTTGTTGATATCACCTTGACGACCCGATGCCGATGAGCTTCCGCCCATTTGGGATACGATGATTTGTCCTATGACCTTTAGCCTGGACTGCTTTGATGTATTGGAATATCGCCATCAATATGATTTAGGTTATTCCATGGGCCTCATGTGTCGATGAAAGACTACCCATTTCGGGATGTGAGAGACTAACTCTCTGCTCGATTGCTTAGCGTGAGCTTTGAAGCATTGGGACTGCTCCTACACGGAATAACCTTCATTTGATTGCCTATACCTTAGGTTTATGATAATATGAAGCCAAACTCCTTTCTTGAGAGCATTCTTGGGTATCCCCCAAGATGTAATTAACCAGTAGGAACACGTTTCTATGAGAGTGCTCTTGACCCAGAACAGGTACATACACTTGACTCTCTGGTTATGGGTAGTATATGTAGATACTTATTTTACGGATATTGGTTTAAGATGCCTCCGCCTGATCTTGTTTGGGCGGATATTCCTAACCTATCCTTGTGAGGTTTATCACACGTAGATTCTCCACGTTTTACTTTTTCTCTTGTTTATCTCTTTGTCGTATGCTCATTCTTATTCGGTTCCTCTCTTCTTTGAATCATTTATATGGTTTGAGAGGGAGATTTATTTGAATGGGGGAAGTATACGACGATCAACAAGCTGACGACTATTTAAAAATAAAAAGGAGAAAAATGAATGGAAACAAAATCTGACAACTTCACTGTGGATGAGTCTCTCTCTCCATACTTGGAGTTTAGCTTTTTGGGGTTATAATCTCTCTACATACTAGGATATTCGCTCATATTATCGTGACTTGGTTCTCTTCCTTTGAGTCACAGTTGAGCCTTTTGTGAGACCTTGGTTTTCAGTTCATGTGTCAGTTGCTAGGGGTAGCATATCGATGCATTCTATCCCTTTCTGACCCTCGACAGTTCAGTTGTTGCATTATCACATGCATCGATGTTGTTGTATTTTTTAAAATTGATTTCATAAGCTTTTCCTATTTTTTATCGTTGTCTCTTTTTGCTGCGCTACGCGGAAGAGCAGGAAGAAGGATATGATCGCTACCGCTGGGGGAACCCTTTCCTTTATCCCAGAGCACTTTCTTTGCTCTTGAGGGTGGCATAACCTTCAGTTCCTTCGAGCACCCCTGTGGTATTACCTTACGTGATCCTACACCCTCTGAGGCATTTACTCTATGCCCTCCTTTTAAAAGGGGAAACGTAATTATTGAATCATTTCTATGCTCTCTTAGGATTTCACTCTGTTTCCTCCCCCTTAAATGGGGAGATGTACATATCGAACTATTTTTGCTGCAGTGGCTGACATCGCGCCCATTTATTTTGCAAAATGAAGTCGATGATCGATAACAACATGCCGCAGCACCTGACGGTCTTTTCTAGACCCATCCCATCATGTTCTCATGGATCTCCCTGCCATAGGCCGTTGAGTCTTTTGCTACCAGTAGGTTTTTCACTACTGTCATCGTTGTGACTTATGTCTCGACTCTCTTCTTCTGTTTTGGTTCCCGCTGAGGATCCACCTGTCACCTGATTAGGCAGGAAGACTAGGAGGACTAAGAATAGATTATTGCAAATTTAGCAGCATATTTTACTTCAGGTTTCTATACCCATCCCAATTCCAGTTTAGGAGGTGCCTTTGGCCCCCGAATTGTGAGTCATTTTGCTATTGTCCCGATTGTGTGGATTACATCCCCACTCGATGCTTGTTGCGTGTCCTCCTTTGAAAAGGAGAAGTTGTACATGTGAAATTCTTTTCGTTATAGTAGCTCGTATCGGTGCTACTTTTCCCTCAAGTAAGAGGCTGGTACGAGATGGCAATGTGCTACAACAATCTTTCTCGTTTCCTGACATTTTTTTGTAGTCCTTCCGTGTTTTGAGGATTTCCATCCTGCGGATGTTGCACTATCTAAGTGAGCTAGAGTTACCTTTTTAAGGTAGTGTCCTTTAGCGGTGTGGTATGCCACCTCTATGACTTCCTTTGGTTCCGGCCCAGGATCATGCTTATGTCCTGTCGGCTAAGAATCACCCTTTTTGTCCTCTGGCAGTGTGGACCATGTCCCCGCCATGATTTCTTTCGGTTCTGGCACGGGATGATGCTCAAATCCTGTTAGCTGAGAATCATTTTTCTTCTATATATGGCAATGTTGACTATGTTCTAGCTAGAATTATGTGGGGATTGTTTCTTCCTTAGGATGCAAGTTATTCTCATATTGCAGTCTGTGTTGTTATTGCTACCACGAGTTCTCTGACTTAGAAGATTGTAGAAGCAACATAGTCTTTATAAGAAAATGTTTCTGCTGGTTTGACGACCATCCCAGCCTCCATCTTTCTGGGTTTCCTCTGAGGTCTTGTTTGTCCTTACATTGGGCAAGGGCGTCCAGTGGAATATGAACATATTGCTACAATTATTGCAGCTGATTTAGCCGCAGGTCTATTTACCTTTTGTGGTTCCAGTAGATGGAAAATTTAGCACTCTCTTAGCTGAGGATCACTCTGTTGTCTTGTCTGGTTGTGTGGATTATACCCCAACCATGAAGTTGTGAGGGTTCTCCCTCCTTAGGATCTAGATTTCTCTAAATCTGCGGTCCATATTGATGACTCCATTACAGATCTCCTTAACAAGAAGATTATTGGAGCAATTTCCCCTCTACGAGGATTTGGTCCTCTTCCTTGAAAGAAGTTCCTTATCTAGATGCTCCGAATATCTGAGCAAACTTTTTTTATTCATCTTGTTTTATAGGCCCTCGTAGTAGGAGACCAAGGTTTGCTTGTCGGTCCCTTACGAGGCCGGGATATTGGTATTTTTTGTGTAATCATTGAGAACCGTCGAGGTGTTGCATGGGACCCTTGATGTGGTACTTAGTGACACTGTACCAGATGTTGTGCTAAGTATTACTATGATCCTGTTGGAGTGGCTTTTGCTCACATTTCATGTGTCTAATCTTTCCATGAGCTATAAGGAAAATGTTGTGACTTCCTTTTCATCGCCAATTCTCACCTTATTTGAGGAAAAAATTTAATCGCTCTACTTTGATAAATACCCAGTGCGTTAGGCAAATTCCTGCCACCATGCGTCTTAATATCCCGATGCTGCATGTAGAATGACTTTCTACCTTTAACGCTGAGGGGTTTACTTGCCTTTTCTTTGAAGAGTGCTTTATCCTACCTCTTTTCACCTATTATGCAAAGCTATTATGGATGTTATATACTCCAATTGGTGGGAACCCCAAAATCTCTTGTTGATGACATGTTGTATCGACTAGACCATTCTTTTAGTCTTGATCGATTCGTGTTTTAGCTGGGATACATATCTCCTAGACTGTTTGAGAGTGCCTCATTAAATTTGTTCGATTTACCTTTTGGCTAGGCTCTTGATAAGAGCATTTTGTTGCTAAGACAACTCTATTTGTAAAGCATTTGATCTAGTCAGTATGCCTTGAACCTGACTAGGATTTGGTGCTTCATCTTGTTAAGAACTTATTGACTCTTTTAGTCTGTTCTTGCTGAGAAATCATCATGGTAAGATTGATCCATCTTTTATATCCAACTTCGTGGATATTTTGTTTTACTTGGTTGATTTTTATCACCTTATTGATAATCATGTTGAACTGATCAAAGCATTCTGTTAGAAGGATTAAAAGATTAAGAAGAGAACCTAGAAATTCTGATACAATGGAAAACAACCTGAACAATCNGTCTATGAAGGAGTATTTCATTCAAAGAATTAAGTGCAAATAAATAGAGAAATATAATTTGTTAGTTGTAGGATTGGAGATTTTTAGGGTGACAGACTAAAAATCCCCAATTCATTTTTTAGGTTTAGAGTTAGCCTTCAGGGGAATGGAAGTGGGAGCTCTAGAGTGGGATTCAATATCCTCCTAGCCTAGCTACAAATTTAGGGATTAAACCTAAGATTAGCCAATAATTTTCTATAACACTTACTCATGGTAGAGAATTAAAATTGCTCCTATTTTGCACAATACAAATTTAAACCAATTATTTCATTTCATTTCACCAAAAACTCATTGTAGGGAGAATGATTTTTTTTCATATAAGAAAACTTCATCACATAAATATAGTTTAGTAGTTACTATTTTAGACTTTGCATTTAAATTTTACTAGTTGTTATTAATTGAGTATTGATAGTATTTAAAATATTCAAAATTAGTGACAGCAATTTCGTTATATTTCTGTGAGTTTCCTAGTTAATTTATCATTTCAAATTTAAACGTTCCTCATGGGATCGATATTTTGGACTTAAATAGAAAGTCTTATATTACTTGATAACAATAGGTATACTTGAGTAGAATACCAACATTAAGTGCTTAATGTTATTATTCAGAAAACACCACATTAACTTTTTAGCACCGTTGTAAGGTGGAGTAAACTTTATAAATTTTACACAACTATATTTTTGTTGGTCAAGTTTTTGGCACCGTTGTCGGGGATGGTAAAGGTAAATTAAATAGACTAGGTAAATTAGGAAATTTAGAGATAAAATATATATAAAAAATACATAAAATTAAAAATCAAATAAAAAAAATTAATAACTATATATTTAAGAGTATTTTTTAAAAAAATTTCTTTGTTTATTATATTTATTTTGTGAAATATTGAATTGAAGGTTTAGTACCTCACGATTCAAAATTAGAACGTACTATTAGAAAAATTTGAAAAAACAAAAAGAAATTAAACATTTGAACGAAATGGCAAATAACTTAGATAATCAAATAAATGAAAATCAACAAAAACCTTTAAAAGAATATGTTAATCCAACAACACATGAACTTCACTAAACTATCCAAAATCATGATGTTGCTGCTAATTCATTTGAGCTTAAACTTGTTGTTATCCAAATGGTACAAAATAATTAGTTTGGAGGAACACCTACTAAATATCCTAACTTACATCTTGCTAGTTTTCTTGAAATATGTGCTACTTTTAAATGTGACGGAGAGTTTAATGATGTTATTAGGCTTGTACTTCTTTTCCTTTTTCATTAAGGGATGAAGCTAAAGCTTGGTTAAATTCATTAGCACCTGGATCTATCAGAACTTGGGGAGAACTAACACATAAATTTTGGGCTAAATATTTTCCACCCCTTGAAAATTTTTAAGTTTAGAAACAATATTACATCTTTTTGTTAGTTTGAAGAGGAATCGATATTTGAAACCTGGGAAAGATTTAAGGATCTCCTTAGAAAATGTCCACACCATGCTTTACCAGTTTGGTTAGTAATTCAAAATTTTTACAATTGATCATTAGGATCACTTAGATTTATTATAGATGCTACTGTAGGAGGAGTTCTAATGTCAAAACCTTTTGATGAAGCCTACTCTTTAATAGAAGAAATGGCTATTAACAATTTTTAATGGCCCTCTGAATGGTTAAATCCTAAGAGAGTAGCTAGTATTCATGACTCTAATGCAATGTCTATTTTAGCTTCTCAAATTGCTGCTATATCAAAAAGGATTGATCAAATTGGAGTGAACTATTCTTAAATACCTCCAATTTTAGAGGAAAATTAGCTAGTACAAATAATTGATACTTAAAAATCTTAAGAAACTTTGAATGTTATTAATAATCGAAATAAAAATCCCTATTCTAATTATTACAACCTTGGATGGAAAAGTCACCCTAATTTTAGGTGGAATAGTTATAACAATTCAATGAATCCCTCAAGAAATTTAAATAACTAAGGAAATCCTAATTATCGATCTTGTTATTCTCCTAGATTTAACTTTAATCCTAACCCACAAGTTAAGGAAAAGAAGTTGAAAATGGAAGAGGTAATGTTGAATATGGGAAATCAAATACAAAATCAAGGGGCTGCAATTAGAAATATTGAAAATCAATTAGGACATATTGCTACTACATTTAGAAATAGAACTTCAGGAATTCTTCTGAGTACCGTGGAAGTTAATCCATAAGATCAAAATAAGGAGCAAATTAAAGCTATTCAATTATGAAGTGGAAAATAAATTGAAACTAGAATCCAAAGACAAACTGAAGTTGAAGAGGAGAAGGAAGAGATTGAAAGTGACCATAATGAATATGAATCAATACAAGTTCTTTAGAAAAACTACTTCCTCCATTTCCTCAACTCTTAAAGCAGAAGAATAAAGACAAATAGTTTACAAATTTTTTGAAAATCTTTAAAAAAGTTAACAATAAACATTCCTTTCATTGAGGCTTTGGAACAAATGTCAAGTTGAGTGAAATTTATGAAAGATATACTAAATAAGAAAAGAAAGTTTGCAGATCATGAGATAGTTATACTCAGTGAAGAGTGTAGAGCTATTATTTAGAAAAAAGCTTCTTGAAAAGTTAAAAGATCTTGACAGTTTTACTATAGCTTATGCAATTGTTGAAAAGTTTTATGGAAAAGCCTTATGTGATTTAGGAGCGAGTATCAATCTTATGCCTTTATAAATTTTTAAACGTTTTGATTAGGAGAGATTTCCCCTACTACTGTAACTCTTCAGTTAGTTGATCGATGAATAACTTATCCTAAAGGAGTTATAGAAGATCTATTACTAAAAGTGGATAAATTTATCTTTCTTGTAGACTTTATAGTATTAGATATGGAGGAAGATAAAGAGATTCCTATTATATTGGGGAGACCATTGCTTGCAATATGGAGAGTTGTAATAGATGTGCGAAAAGGAGAATTAATAATGCGAGTTAATGATCAATAAGTAACATCTAATATTGCAAAAGCTATGAAATATCCTGTAATAGATAAAGATAATGAATATTTTTGGATAGAAGTTACTGATTATCTAAGTAATGAGCAATTTAAGAAAGAATTTGAAGAAAAATTAAGACAAGAAGAATTTAGTGAGAACGAGAATGAAATAAAAGAAGAAAATTTAGATTATATTCAGGATAAATTTGAAACTTTAGATTTTTTTGGAAAATGATAATAAAAATCTTATTCCTACAAGTATTAAACCACATGAACTTGAACTGAAAGTATTACATGCCCATTTAAAATATGTGTTTTTAGGACATTCATCTACATTGTATGTTATTGTATCTTATGAGTTAACTGAAATTGAAGTACAATAATTAATAAAAATGTAGAAAAGCTATAGAAAGGCTTATGGATGGGCTTTAGTAGATATTAAAGGTATCAGTCCTTCAATTTGTATGCATAGAATTCTATTAGATGAATAGTATGAACCTAAAACTGATCCTCAAAGGAGATTAAACCCAATAATGAAATAAGTTGTTTAAAAAAATTTTTTTAAATGGTTAGATGTTGGAGTTATATATCCTATTTCAGGCAGTCCTTGGGTAAGCCCAATTCATTGTATTTCAAAGAAAAGAGGAGTGACCATTGAACTAAATGAGAAAAATGAATTAGTTCTAGTAAGACAAGTTACTGGTGGGGAATTTGTATTGACTATAAAAAATTAAACATGGTCACCACGAAAAATCACTTTCCTTTACCCTTTATAGACCAAATGTTGGATAGATTGGCTGGAAACAAATATTACTACTTTTTAGATGGATATACGATTATCATCAAATTCTAATTTCTCCTCAAGATCAAGAGAAGAAAACATTTACAAGAACTTATAGAACATTTGCTTTTCATAGAATGCTTTTTGGACTATTCAATGCACCTGTGATATTCTAAAGATGATGATGTCATTTTTTAGTAATTTGATTGAACATGGAATGGAAGTATTTATGGATGATTTCCCTGTATTCGGGAATTCATTTGAATTCTGCTTAAATAATTTGGAAAAAGTTCTGGAATTATTTGAAAAACTCAACCTAGTACTAAATTTGGAAAAAAAAATCAATTTATGGTTGTAGGAGGAAGTATACTTGGGTATAAAATTTCTGAAAATAGCATGAAATTAGATCTTATAAAAGTTCAAGTTATTAAAAAATTACCACCTCCAACTACAATCAGAGGGGTAAGAAGATTTCTAGGACATGCTAGTTTCTACAGGCGTTATACAAAATTTTTTTCAAAAATAACTAAGCCATTATGCCAACTTTTAGAAAAAGATAAAAAATTTAATTTTAATGAGGAATGCATAAAAGTATTTGAATTATTGAAAGAAAAATTAATCATTCCACATATAATAGTCCCACCTGATTGGGAGAAGCCATTTGAAATAATGTGTGATGCTAGTGATTCTACTATTGGAGCTGTTTAGGACAAATGCACGACAAAGTTTTTAAAAGTAAAATATTATGCTAGCAAACCTCTAAATGATGCTCAAATTAATTGCACTACTAGTAAAAGAGAGATATTAGTTACTGTCTATGCCTTTGATAAATTTAGACCTTACTTGATTGGAACCAAATGTATAGTGCATACAAATCATTCAGTTATCAAATCTTAATGCAAAAGAAGGATGCTAAACCAAGATTGATTAGATGGATACTTCTATTGAAAGGGTTTGATTTTATTATTGTTAATAGAAAGGGAAATAATAATCAAATAGCTTATCATTTGTCTATACTATAAAAAGAAATATTACCTAATTTTACAAAAGAAATTTTTGAAAATTTCCCCGATGAACAATTATATAATATTGATGAAATTAATATACCATGGTATGCCGATATAGTAAATTATATTGTAAGTTATATTAAAAACTAATAATTAAAAAAATTTATACATGATTCAAAATTTTTTTTTTGGGATAACCCATATTTATGTAAATAATGTAAGGATCTAATTATTAGAAGGTGTGTGCCTTATGAAGAAACTCAACAAATAATTGAAAGTATTTTTAATTTGGAGGACATTTTGGAACAAATAGAACTGCATATAAAATTTTACAAGCTGGATTTACTAGCCTACTCTTTTTAGAGATGTTAATGAATATATTAAAACATGTGATTGATGTCAGCGAGTAGGAAATACTTCTAGAAGAAATGAAATGCCTCAAAATTACACATTGGAAGTTGAAATTTTTAATGTGTGGGGATTAGACTTTATGGGATCACTTATGCTTTCATTTGGAAACTTATATATATTACTTACTGTTGATTATATGTCCAAATGGATAAAAGTTGTTACTGTACTAAAATGTGATGCTCGGAGTGGTTCTAAATTTTTAAATAAAAATATTTTACAATATATGGAATGGCAAGGGTAATTATTACTGATGAAGATCCCATTTTAGGAATAAGAGAATCAAAAAATTAATTTAAAAATATGTTATTATACATAGATTCTCTACTGTTTATCATCCTCAGACTAGTGGTCTAGCAGAAATATCAATTCGTGAAATAAAATGAATTTTTAAAAAAGCTTTAAATCCTTATAAACTGGATTGGTCTACTAGATTAGATATTGTATTATGAGCATACAGAATTGCTTATAAGACTCCTATTGAAATGTCCCCATATAGACTTATTTTTGGAAAAACATGCCACTTACCAGTAGAATTGGAGCATAAAGCATTTTGGGCTATTAAGGAATTTAAATTTAATCTAAAAGATGCTGGTGAGAAAAGATTTTTGCAACTCAATGAACTTGAGGAGATTAGAAATGAAGCATATGGTAATGCAAAAATCTTTAAAGAGAAAAAGAAAATATGGCATGTTCAGAACATTATTAAGAAGAAGTTTGAACCTAGACAAGAAGTTTTATTATATAATACATGATTTAGAATATTTCTAGAAAAACTGAAATCCAGATGGTTAGGATCATTTAAAGTGTTTAAAGTTTATCATTATGGAACTATTGTTATTAAAGATCTTAAAACTGGAAAGATATTTAAAGTTAATGGACATCGATTGAAACATTATTATGTAGGACATATACCATAATTTAAGGAAATTTTAACATTAAGTCAACCCCAATAAACAAATGGTACGTTGGGCTGATGACGTTAAACCAAGCGCTTTGTGGGAGGTAACCCATATATAAATATATATATATATANAAACCTTTTGGTGAGGCTTATTCATTAATAGAAGAAATGACTACTAACAATTTTCAATGGCCCTCTGAGCGGGTAAATCCTAANACCCTTTACCCTTTTTAGATCAAATAATGGATAGACTTGTTGGGCACAAATATTTTTGTTTTTTAGATGGATATATCAGTTATCATCAAATTCCTATTGCTCCTGAGGATCAAGAAAATATAACATTTACTAGTTCTTTCGGAACTTTTGCTTTTCGAAGAATGCCTTTCGGATTATGTAAAGCACCTGCAACATTCCAGAGATATATAATGTCCATATTTAGTACGTTAATTGATGATGGATTGGAAGTATTTATGGATGATTTCTTTGTATTTGGAACATCATTTGACATGCTTAAATTACCTTAAAAAAGTTTTGGAGTTATGCGAAAGAAATAATTAGGTTCTGAATTGGGAGAAATGTCGATTTATGGTTGCAGGAGGAATTATGTTAGGGCATAAAATTTTGGAAGATGGTATGCAAGCAGACCCTGCAAAAATTCAAGTTATATCTAAACTAACAACTCCTACTAATGTAAGAGAGGTTAGGGTTTCTTGGACATGTTGGATTTTACAGGCATTTTATTAAAGATTTTTTAAAAATTACTAAACCTCTATGCCAACTTTTAGACGCTTTATTAAAGATTTCTCAAAAGTTACTAAACCTCTATGCCAACTTTTAGAAAAGGACAAGGTTTGAATTTACTGAAAGCTGTTTAAATGCCTTTGAGTTATTGAAGGAAAAATTAATCACAGCTTTGAATTTATTGAAAACTGTTTAAATGCTTTGAGTTATTAAAGGAAAAATTAATCACCCCTATTATAGTTTCACCTAACTGGGAGAAACCAATTGAACTGATGTGTGATGCTAGTGATTGTGCTATTNGGAACTGTTATTAAGAATATTGAGAACCAATTAGGGCATATCGCTACTGCACTTAGTAACCGAACATTAGGAACTTTGAGCACTGTGGAACCAAATCCTAAAAATCAAGGAAAAGAACAAATCAAGGCGATTCAATTATGAAGTGGAAAAGAATTAGAGACAAGAGTACAAAAAGAAATAGAAATAGAAAAAGAAAAAGTGGATACCGAAAAATAAAAGGATCATGAATACCCAGATTTAGAGTTCCATTTACACCAATGAAAGTTACCGTGGAAAAACCTCCACCACCGTTTCCTCAAAGACTGAAGCACAATAAAGAGAATAAACAATTTTCAAAATTTTTAGAAATTATTAAGAAGTTAACGGTGAATATTCCCTTCGTAGAAGCTCAATTTTCAAAATTTTTGAAAATTCTTAAGAAGTTAACGGTGAATATTCCATTCGTAGAAGCTTTAGAGCAAATGCCCAATTATATGAAGTTTATGAAAGATATTCTGAATAAGAAAAGGAAGTTCTCAGATAATGAAACTGTTGCACTTGGGAGCCAGCATTAACCTTATGCCTCTATCAATTTTCAAAATACTAGGATTAGGAGAAGTCTCACCTACTNAATTAGGAGAAGTCTCACCTACTTCTGTAATTCTTCAATTAGTAGATCGATCAGTTACATATCCAAAGGGAGTTATAGAAGATGTGTAAGTAAAAGTTGACAAATTTATCTTTCCTGTGGATTTCATTATTTTAGATATGGAGGAAGATAAAAAAATACCTATTATTTTAGGGAGACCTTTTTTAGTTACTGGAAAAGCTATGATAGATGTTCAAAAAGAAGAATTAACTATGAGAGTAAATGATCAAGAAGTGACTTTTAACATTGNATGTTTTCGCATGGAATTTATTGAACATCTACTGAATGAACATGTTAAAAAAATTTTTGAAAATAAAAAGTATTTTGAAAAAGAAAAGCATTTTGAAGAAGAATTTGAAGAAAATGATGAAATTATTCTGGATAAATTAGAAAATGAAGAATTAGATTATGTTCAG
>JXCR01134552.1:51530-67115 GCA_002079205.1 Phalaenopsis hybrid cultivar
GGAGCTCCGAAGTGAGAGCCAGTATCCTCCCAGCCTAGCCGCAGAATCAGTAACCAAGCATAGGATAAAGAATAGGTATGTTCTTTATGCCTGGACCAATGGGTAAAGAATAGGTATGCTCTTATTTGGCACAATATAAATTGAACTAATTCATTTTATCCAAAATAGGTATGCTCCTATTTGGCACAATACAATTTGAACTGATTCACTTTATCCATTCACTATAGAATAGTTATGCTCCTATTTGGCACAATATAAATTGAACTAATTCATTTTATCCATTCACTATAATTTCTGTGCTCCTATTTGGCACAATACAATTTGAACTGATTCACTTTATCCATTCACTATAATTTCTTGGGAGAAAGATGCTTTCTTATATTGAATATCACATTTAAACTCTCATTAGTATCATTCGTTATTTAATAGAAGAAGGTTGCTTTCTTATATATTGAATATCACAAATTAAACCCTACATTCTATCATTAGTTATTTATTAGTTATCCAAATTATCTACTTATTTCAATTGCCTATTAGTGAAAATTGAACGGCATCGTTGTAGTTGAAGTATTACTTTTTATTAAGCCTTAGTCTGTAGTATTCTATTTCTCCTTGTGGGATCGATAACTAGGACTCCATTAGAGCCCTATATTATTTGAGCGATACGTATACTTGCGTTGACAAATTNGATACGTATACTTGCGTTGATAAATTTGACTTTGACATTATTGAATATTATATCTATACATCTTTATTAAATCAAATACACATATATAAAGTCGCAGTCAAGATTTTGACACTATTGCTGGAATTTAAATCTTCTAGTAGCGTCATCAAATTCTTTTAATTGTCGATTTACAAAAAGAAAAGGTCGGTCAATAATCTAGTTGAATTTTTTGAGTTATCCAACCACCACATCACGACGAAGGAATATGTTCACCCACCTTACTAGAAGGGTGAATAATCCGACCGCCACCCACAAAAGAGGGCCTCATGAGATGATGGGTGGAGGCCAAAGGACACCATAAGGTCCAAATGTGGATACAGTTTGCTACCTTATGATGATAGGGAGACTAAAAACAACTATTAAAGATAATGAAGTCTGTCGAATCACTGAGCAATCAGAGACCACCGAAACCCACTCTGTTGAGGCTTTCAATGACAGAGTTAGTGAAATCCATACAAGATAAGAAGTACATTAAGAAGACTCCAGTTATGAGACCAAGAGATTTTCTCCAAAACACCAATAAATTCTGTAGATACCACAAGAACAATTTTCATAACTATACACCTCTAGAACTTGGTTAAAGAGTTAATCTAAGTTGGGAAACTCAAGGAGTTTGTGATCCTAGGAGCATCAACTGAAGGTAGGGGAAAGCCCCAATAGAAGAAGACTCTAATGAGCTTGTCCAAACCAATGTAATTCACATTGTAAGGATAATGCCAACAATCCTGGGAGGAGACTCGGTCAGGCGGTTCGACCATAAGAGGCTCCAGATGGAGGAACTTTGTGATTTCACTTTAACTTTGAAGTGGAATCCTCACTCCTTTATTGTTTTTATAGAGCAGATTTGCCTCAAAATGGGAATCCTTAAAACAACATCCTTATAATCACTATGATGATTAACAACAATTAGGGGTAGCATTTTGGGTGACACTAGCACTACATGGAATATCATATTCAAGTTAAGCTTTGATAAGATGCTCCTATCGATCAACCAATTGGTGGCATTGAGCAGCCCACTCTATGAGTTTTTTGGAGAATGAAAGGAACCCCTAAGAATAATCAGGCTATTTTCCACATAGGGGTAAGGTGACTAGCATACCAACATTGAGGAATTTATGGTGGTTAACATGACATATACTTATATTGTTATCTCAGTCAACCACTACTCAATGGCTCTAGAGCCGTGGTTTCCATATACCCTGTTCCAGATGTGCTACCTTTTGGCGGTCAATAATGTAGAACAGGAGTCGTTTGACATCCAGAACTAGCAAAAGAGGAACATTAATTAAACTTCTAAACTTATGAAAAATTTGCCTTCGCTCTTCATCGGCAACAGCAAACTCTGCAGTGGTTTCATATCGTGACATCCAACCTTCCATATCATTTGCTCTTATTTGTCACAATACATTAGTTAAACTTCTAAACATTTGTAATCCTACACTGATTATGAATTATTTGCAAGGAGAAAGTCTCTTTACATATCTTGAATTTTCTAATTTTAGTTATTTTTGAATCCTTGAATATTCTTTTAAGTTGCACTTGTTGGAATTAGTAAACTTTACTTTTCACTTAAATTACTTTTATATTTTCATGGAATATATTCTACATGTTAAAGTAAAGATTTTTCTTAGTCAAATACATAAAGTTACCAACTTTCCCTGTGTGGTCGATATTGGGGGTTTTATGAAAAATCTTAGATTACTTGAAACGATATGTACACTTACATAGTACTCATAGTGTGGAGATTTACCATATAATTTTTAGATCATTTCATTTATTCAAACTAGTTACTAAATCTAATTTGGGCCAAGTTTTTTACAATCTTTCAGAGTAAAAATATTTGTGTAATTAAGGGTCAGGTCAAATTGCAAAAGCTTAAAGAGGCGGGGTACATTCCGTTGGTAAAATATCCAACCATCCAATGTGGTAATGGTCAAGAAGTCAAATGACAAGTGAAGAATTTGCATAGACTTCACGTACCTAAACTTTGTCTGCCTGAAGGACCGCTTCCCCCTGTCAAGAGTTAATGCTTTGGTAGATTTAATAGTCAGACACTTAGTAATGAGCTTCATGGATGCTTTCTCCGACTATCATTAGAATAAGATGCATCCAACCAAAGTGGAGAATACGACATTCATCACGAGCATAAGCTTTTAGTTTTATGATGTAACTTCCTTTTAACTAATGAACGTGGGTCTACCTATCAACATTTAATAGTTGTAATCTTTTCAAATTAGAAAGAAAAAAATATTGAAGTGTATGTGGAAGATATCCTCATCAAAAGTCTGTCGGTTGAGCAATATATAAATGATCTAAACGAAATATTTCATACACTTAAAAAAAATAATATGAAATTAAATCCACTGAAAGGTAAGTTTGGAGATTCAACAACCAAATTCTCCGTATACTTTATGACATACAAATGTATAAAGGTTAATCCAAAAAATTATAAGCACTGTTGAATATGCCCTCTCCTGGAAATACTAAAGAAGTGTAAAAGCTAACCAAACAAATAACAAATCTCAACCAATTTATTTCAAATTTGAGTGATAAATTTGCAGCATTCTTCAAAACACTTGTACAACTAAAAAATGACTACTTTTTCATATATATTTTATGCTTAATTTTAATGATTTTTAATTATATTACACTTTAAAGGAAGATATTTTGCATATTTTTAGTTTCAAGGACAATAAATGGAGTTTTGGAGAAAAAGAAGCAAAAATGGTGCAATTTGGAGCAAAAACAAGCAAGAAAGAAAATTCTGTCCTGACACATTTTGATATGTCTTTCTATGCTTAATCTCTTTTACACTTCTCACACATTTTTGAATGAAATTATACTTTAAATGAATGTTGTTTTTATGATTATTTTTTAGGCAAATTTGTTAGGAATGCAACGCAACTGAAACGAGGCGAAACAGAGCTAAAACGGAGCCAAACAAAGCAAAATGGTGGAACTACGCAAAGTGGGCACTGACGACGCCAGAATCGGCGCTGACAGCACCAGAGTGCAGAAAAAGATGTGAAAATGGCAGCGACAATGCCCAAAACGACATCGCCCGAGATGGTTTGGACGCAATGATGGGAGAATTTCTAGAAGATTCAATGTATTTGGACGCTTTTTGGAAGGTTGCTTGAGACATCTCTTAGGAAATTTGTCCCTACACTATAATAGAGTGCTTTTATGTCAGAAAAAGTGGTGTGTGTGAGTAAAAAAATGTGGAGAATGTTTAGAGATCTTAGAATAGGAATAGAAATGTATATTTCTACCTTTTTGGAGAGATTAGTGAGGGGATTTTGAGATAATTTATAAGGGAATGTTCTAGCATTGCATGGATCAATGGGAGACTTTGTGGGAAAGATTTTCATCTTTCTTTCATGGGGAAAAAGCTAAATATTATGTTCTTCATTATTTTATAATTTTATAAACACTTATCTAGTGGATTTGATTTGATTTAATGAAATTTTTTATTATGTTTTCTTCGTGCTTTGTGATGTGTTTCTCTTACTCTTTCTTCTTTTCTTAGAAATAGTGGCATAAGAAGATTATGTCGTTATTTTCCTTTTACTTTTCTTTTGCAATGAGTATGATTCATGTTTAGGATATCGGGATGCATGTTGGAAGAAGTTTTAATTATAAATGTGATGACTTTTACTTGCACTTCATTTACATTACAATAAGGGATCATTGTAGTGTTAAAATTTATTGTAATTGCATTAAGACCTGAGAGGGCAATGTAATTCTCAACAAAGTGGAACGACATTCAAATTCCATGGATGGTAAAGTTCATGGGGGTTGAGTGCAAATATATATATATATATATATTATTGAATGTAGAATTGGAGATTTTATGGTGACAGACTAAAATCCCCAATTTGGTCTTAGAGTTTAAAAACTGAAGCGAGCGTTAGCCTTCAGTGGAAGAGAAGTGGGAGCTATTGAGTGAGAGTCAGTAACCTCCCAGCCTAACCACGAATTTAGGGACTAAACCTGAGATTAGCCAATGATTTTCTATAACACTAAATCAGGTAGAGAATTAAAATTGCTCTTATTTAGCACATACAATATTTAATGTATCTCGTTCCTTTACATTATCTAATTCACTAGATAAAAAGAGTAGTTTTTAACATCTAAAAATTCTCCAAACCAACTCATCTAAAATATTTACATTTAGGAATAATTACTATCCTTGCATTTAACATTCACATTTAAGAGTAGTTGCTAGATAAAACACCATTTTAATCGACATTCTAAACTAAGGACTAATAATAGTATATTGGAATTTGACTAAGGACATATTTCCTCGCTTCCTTGCAGGATCGATATTTGGGGCTTAATCAGAAAATCATAGATTACTTGAAGTGATACGTGTACTTGCGTAGAACCCATAGTGTGTGAACTATTTACTATATTTTATAACATTTCAATTTTGCACTTTAACTACTTAGTATAAATTAGGTCAAGTTATTGGCCATATTTTTAAAAACTAAATTACTGCGTAATTTCGGGATGGGTCAAGTTTTTGGCACTGTACCAGGGATTTAAACTGACATAAAACACGCAGAAAAATAGTAAATGCTAGGGGCGCACCAAGTTTTGGTGTCGTTGCCTGGGAAGCTTCGGTAAGAATTTTATGAGAATTTTAATTGAAGTAATTAGGCTTAGACTTGGAAAACTGTAGTGTCGTAAAAACTAATTTTGTGTGTAAAGTTTTTTTTGTATGAAAAAGTGTTGTGAAAAAACTGTTTGTGTCAAAAACAAGGTGTTTATGAAAATATTTTGTTGTGTTGAATATATTTTTTATTTTATTTGTTTAATTATTAATATATTGTTTGTTGTGTTCTGTATGCAAAATAAATGATCTGTATGACTTGTGTCTTATGATCCTGAGTTAGAAAAAAGAAAAAAATAATAAAAAAATAGAAAGGGCTTGAAGAACTAGAAATGTAAATGAAAACATTCAAAATAATAACTTGAAAATCATCATAAATCATTGAGGGATTATATAAATCCTATGATAGATGAAATTCACTCAAGTATACAAACTCCTGTCGTAGATGCTGCTCATTTGAAATAAATCCAGATATTATCCAACTGGCGCAGAACAACCAGTTTTGGGGGAACTTCTTCGGAGGATCCCTATTTACACTTATCTAGTTTTCTAGAACTTTGTGCTACATTTCGTTATAATAGCATGTCAGACGATACTGTTAGACTAAGGCTTTTTCCTTTCTCATTAAGGGATAATGGTAAAATGTGGTTATACTCATTAACACCCGACTCTATTAAAAATTAGGAGGAGTTAACTCAGAAATTCCTAGCTAAGTATTTTCCTCCTTCAAGGACTACTAAAATTAGAAATGATATTGTCTCATTTTATCAGTATAAAGAGGAATCAATATACAAAGCCTGAGAATGGTTTAAGGAACTTCTAAGAAAGTGTCCACACCATGCTATACCCGATTGGTTAATCATTTAAACTTTTTACAATGGGTTAGTAGAATCCCTTTCGGTTTACAATTGACGCTGCCACTGGTGGATCATTAATGTTAAAACCATTTGATGAAACATATGTGTTAATTGAATAAATGACGACAAATGAATTTCAATGGCCCTCTACAAGGGTAAATCCTAAAAATGTAGTTAGTGTTCATGTTACAGATGCGATTGCAATTCTTACATCTCAGGTTGCTGCAATATCAAGAAAGTTGGACCAATTTGGAATGAACCAACCTCAATTTAACTTCAACCCACAAGATGAGAAGAAGGAATTAATGTTAGAAGAGGTTGTGATTCAAATGACTAGTGAGTTGGAAAATCAAGGGACTTCAATAAGGAATATAGAAAACCAACTGGGGCAGATTATTAACTCAATTAATAATCATCCTCAATTTAACTCCAATCCACAGAATGAAGAGAATGAATTAATATTAGAAGAGGTTGTGCTTCAAATGATGAGATAGTTGGAAAATCAAGAGGTTGCAATAAGGAATATAGAAAACCAACTAGAGCAGATTAATAATACAATTAACAGTTACCCTCCAGAAATTTTACCTAGTGAACCTCAGATAAACCCTAAGGAGATGAATGATGAGCAATTTAAAATTATCGAACAAATATTTTGAAGAGAATTCGAGGATATGTTTCAAAAAAAACTTGAGTTGAGTAATAAGGTTAAGGATATTAAAATTCCAATGGAAAAAATTCCTACTGAATTAGAAAAACATATTTCCTCAACTAAGATAAATATAGAATGACCACCTCCACCATTTACTCAGTACCAAGGGGAAGAATTAGAAGATAACTTGAAACAGAGGAGTAATCTAGTAGAATTTGATCTAGAATCTGATCTAGAATCTGAATTATCTAAAGAGAATCTGATCCAAAATTTAGGAGATCTTGAATTATCTTATAGAGATCCATTTATTATAAATTTTATGAATGATATTAATATGAAAATAGAGAAAATTAATAGAAGAATATTGGATCTAGAAGGAAATATGAGGAATAATGTTATGAATCAATCTGAAAAGGAAGAGCTGAAAGAAAATTTTAAATTCGAGGACTTTGTAGGAATCTCTGGATCTGGAAAAGAATGGGCGATTGATCAAGGATTACTTAATTGAAATTTTGATCTAGGTGGAATCATTTATCGGGCTAGCGATGTTAATCCTTGGATCTGAAAAAGATTGGGCGATTGATCATGGATTACTTAATTAGAATTTTGATCCGGGTGGAATCATTTATCAGGCTAGCAACGTTAAACAAAGCGCTTTATGGGAGGCAAACCATAGTTATCAGTGTGGTTTGATTTAGTATGCTTGAGAGTTATTAATGTTATTGTTGTATTGTGTTTGCTTTAATTAAAAGGAGCCAATATATCAAAGATAATCTTATCTTTGAGATTAGAATCTATAAAATCATTTATAAGTATCCAATATATCTGTGTAATGACTCCGTTAGAAATTGGAAGTAAGTTAGAGAGATGCAATGAGTTAAAGAAAGAATTGACCTCATTTATCATGTGTGTTTGTATTTGTGTTACAATTTTGTAAGACTTGAAGAATATTTTTATATTCTAATGCTGATACATGTTATGCTAGTTAGACGTTTGTTTAGTTAATTTCATTTTGGCATGTTTAGTTTAGATTTACTTTCTACTACATGTTTTCTATCCTGATAAATAATTGTTGATATTTTTTATAGAAATTTGTAGTAGATAGAATTTCTAAACTTTTTTTACCTACTTATATTTACTACACTAAATGCTATACATGTTAAAAATCAAGTTTAGGAGTAGGAAGAAAAATAAAATTTTAAATTGAATATACTTCCTTTTAGTTTAATATTATTACAAGCATGTTTTAGGCTAGATTTACCTTCTCTTGCAGTCATTCTATCCTGATTATGAATGCATATGAATTTGATAGGATATTGTATTAGTTAGTAGATTCAACTTTTACTTTTTTTTCCTGCTACATTTTACGGAATTGATTGCAAAATATTTAAAAATTTAAGTTTGGGGGGAAAAATTTTTCTTTAAAAGAATGAAACTAAATTTCATTTGTCCTCAATTAGCTATATTTTAAAAATTAAATTTAACATGACCTTTGGTATTAGAGACTAACTTTAGATAACTATATCTGTATTTCTAAATATATAGTAGACTTAAGTAAAAGTTTTCAATAATGAAAGTTGATTCTAGAGTTAGATATTTGGTACGAAAGGATAAGACTATGTTTTTTCTATTTAAAGTAAAGGAAATTGTATTTTTGAGGTATTAAGAATCTTAGAGTTTCATTTAAGAAGAAAAGAATGAGGCTTTATGAAAAATCTTAAAAGCTAATATGAATTTATAAAGTGAAGGAATGTGAAAAGTTTTTAACTTTACGAAGAGGATAGTGAAGTTCAAAATTATTAAAGGCTATCCAGATATAGTAATCCTCACATAAAAAAGAAGAAAAAAAAAGAAAGGATTAAAATATGATCCTAAAAGAAAAAAAAGAAAAAGAAAAGAAAAGTATGTGAAGAGAAGCTTGAGGAGATGACTAATCAAAAATTGACTTCACTTGAATCAACTTGAGGAAGAAGGTTTTATTACATTTTTTAAACTTGTATTTGAGTATTAGTATCCTTAATAATAAAGTTCTCATGAAGTTCTTTTTCATATGGATATTCTAAGTGACTTTAATATGACAAATTGCAATTCTTCTTGAAATGAATAGAGAATCAGAAATCTTAGACTTGACTACTAAATGTTTTTATACTTTTAGTTTTGACTTAAGTTGTTAAAAACTTTTTCTTAAGTTGTGCTATTATATTTAGTAGACCAAATTATAGAAATTTAAAAGTTAAACTCTCTACCATTAGTCATAACTTGTATGTAGTAAATGTGTTACTTGAAGACAAGTAACAGTTAAGTTTAAGAGATTTTGATACGCCTAAAAAATAATTACTTTTTCATATATATTTTATGCTCAATTTTAATGATTTTTAATGATATTACACTTTAAAAGAAGATATTTTGCATATTTTTGGTTTTAGGGACAAGAAATGGAGTTTTGGAGAAAAAGAAGCAAAAACTGTGCAATTTGGAGCAAAAATGAGCAAGAAAGAAAATTCTGTCCTGACACATTTCGATATGTCTTTCTATGCTTCATCTATTTTACAATTCTCACACATTTTTGAATGAAATTATACTTTAATTGAAGGTTTTTCTTATGATTATTTTGTAGGTCTATCTGTTAGAAAGACAACGCAATAAAAACGGGGCAAAACAGAGCTAAAAAGAAGCCAAACGAAGCAAAATGGTGGAGCTGCGTTGGGTGGGCATTGAAGGCACCAGAACCAGCGCCGACAACGCTAGAGTGCAGAAAATGACTTTAAAATGGCACCGACGACTCCCAAAACAGCACTGACAGTGTCCGAGATGGTTTGGACGCGATGCTGGGCGAATTTCTAGAAGATTCAATGTATTTGGATGCATTTTGGAAGGTTACTTGAGGCATCTCTTGGGAAATCATCCCTACACTATAGTAGAATGCTTTTATGTGAAAAACGTGGTGTGTGTGAGTAGAAAAACGTGGAGAATGTTTAGAGATCTTAGAATAGAAGTAGAAATATAGATTTCTTCCTTTTTGGAGAGATTGGTGAGGGGATTTTGAGAGAATCTGTAAGGGAATGTTCTAGCATTGCATGGATCAGCGGGAGGCTTTGTGGGAGAGATTTTCATCTTTCTTTCAAGGGGAAAAAACTAAGTATTGTGTTCTTCATATCTTATAATTTTGTAAACACTTATCTAGTAAATTTTCTTTGATTTAATGAAGTTCTTCATTGTGTTTTCATCTTGCTTTGTGATGTGTTTCTCTTACTCTTTTTGTATTTTTTTAAAAATAGTGACATGAGAAGATTATGTTGTTATTTTTCTTTTAGAACGAGAAGATTATGTCGTTATTTTCCTTTTACTTTTCTTTTGCAATAAGTAGGATTCATGTTTAGGATATTGGCATGCATGCTAGAAGAAGTTTTAATTATAAATGTGATGGTTTTTACTTGCACTTCATTTATATTATAATAAGGGCACGTTGTAGTGTTAAAATTTGTTGTAATTGCTTTAAGAGCCGAGTAGGCGGTGTAATTCTCAACAAAGTGGAAACACATTCAAATTCCATGGATGGTGAAGTTCATGGGGGTTGAGTGCAAATAAATAGGGATATATATATATATATATATATATATATATATATATATATATATATATATATATATATATATATATATATATATATATATATATATATATATATATNTATATATATATATATATATATATATATATATATATATATATTGTTGGGCATAGAATTGGAGATTTTAGGGTGATAGACTAAAATCCTCAATTTGGTCTTAGAGTTTAAAAATTGAAGCTAGCGTTTGCCTTCAGAGGAAGGAAAGTGGGAGCTCTGGATTGAGAGCCAATATCCTCCCAGCCTAACCACAGATTTAGGGACTAAACCTGAGATTAGCCAATGATTTTTTATAACACTGAATCAGGGTAGAAAATTAAATTTGCTCATATTTGACACATACAATATTTAATGTATCTCATTCCTTTACATTATCCAATTCACTACATAAGAAGAGTAGTTTTTAACATCTTAAAATTCTCCAAACCAACTCATCCAAAAAGGGTTATCTTTAGAATTAATATTTACATTTAGGAATGATTATTGTCCTTACATTTAAAATTCACATTTAGGAGTAGTTGTCAGATAAAACTCCATTTTAATCGACATTCCAAACTAAGGACTAATAGTAGTAGACTGGAATTTGACTAAGGACATCTTTCCTCGCTTCCTCGTAGGATCGATATTCGGGGCTTAATCAGAAATTCCTATATTACTTGAAGTGATATGTGCACTTGCATAGAACCCATAATGTGTGAACTATTTGTTATATTTTATAACATTTCAATTTTGCACATTAACTACATAATATAATTTGAGCAAGTTATTGGTTATATTTTTGAAAACTAAATTACTGCATAATTTTGAGACGGGTCAAGTTTTTGGCACAGTACGAGGGATTTAAAATGACAGAAAACACGCTAAGGGCACATCAAACACAAACGAAAGTCAATAGATATAAATGTTTGCACGAGTGTGAGCTAGAATTCTAAAGCTTAAAATAAGAGTTAGCCTCACCATCACTTCTGCAAAGCCTAAAACCAAAAGAAGAGCTCTCCTATTTAGAAGTTGGACTTGAAGCCATATGTTTGAAATTGGTTTGGTAGGAGTTAGAAAAGTAATTCTTAATTTACTACACCAGTGTCGGTCGCCATGTGGCTGGGTGCAGTTTAAATTAGCGTAATATAGTGTTTAGAAATTAAGTATTTTAATTTGAAAAAAAAGGGGTCAAACTGATCCCATTGATTCCTATAGTTTGGATAATCGAGCTGAATACGAGTAATGTACCACCCTGAAAGGTAATACACTACTTGATAATAAGCTCAATTAAATAAACTATAGAAATATATTACTTCCGTTTGATCTGCAAGTTTGCATGATGATCGACAGATTCCCCTATTCAATATGGGAATCAAATAAGGTTTATTTTAAGTCTGGGTTCTTTTAAGTTCCCAATAAGGGCAAGACCCTATAGTTAATTACATCTTAAGCGAACAGATTACTTAAGAAAACTCTCGATAAAAACCAGGAATCTTTTGTTTTCATGAATTCAAAAGGAAGGGTTTTCAAGGAACATGATTGTGAAATCTTCAATAGGGATTGGTTCAAAGGTGAAAGATTTTGTTTTAAGAATCAATGGAAGAAAAGTGGGGGAGGTTAAAGATCCAGAATAGGTTCTTGGTAATCTCCCAAACTATCCTAATGTTTGGCTCAATTTAGGATGATATTAATTTAATTTAACTCTTGCCAGTTTTATTAATTAGAACTTAGATTTATGTAATGATGATTTACACAAAAATCCTAGAAAAATAAGAGGTTTTACGTCGAGTGACTACCTCAGAATTGTAAAACAAGTTAGGACATGTTGTATATCGGGACTATGTAGAAGTCTAACAAAAGATAACCTCAGAATCCTAAGGATTTTTATTTAAACTAAAGAGAGATCTTGAATGAGTTGCCCACGAAGTCTGCTTCAAGTTCCATACTGAAATGTCTTCAGGTCTTCAAGTCTTGAGGTCCTCCAATCTTATTATTAAGAGTTTTATTTGTTTTGATATTCTTATAGCGAATTAATTAAAGGGTAGTGGAGGTATAGTTCAAACCTAGGCCAAGGCTAAGTTCACTTAAGCTAAGTAATTACCTAATGTTACGATTTCTAGGTTCTCCCTAATTTAAAAACACTTTTATTTCTTCCTTATTTGTCCTTAACACATGCATTCTATGTTTGATAACAGCAGTAAAAGAACATGCGTTGAGATACATAAAGCAATGAATAGAGCAAATAAAGAAACGATGTTTTATCAAATTTTTATTAAATTTTAATTATTTAATTAGTGGTAACCCAGTCAAGATGTCTATGGCTCCGTTGTCCCGGGTCGCCAGATGCTCTAGCTTACTTAGTCCGAAAGGTGGTTGCCCACCAAGACTGGAAGATTCTTGTCAACATCCACAGAATGCATCGTCCAAGGAATTTTCGTAAACTAGAATAAAAAGGGGTTTAAGTTGCGTTATGTGATCTTTGTGATTAAGATTTGATTAATTCTTGAATTACTTCATCAATTTTAGGGTTGAAATATTTTATGTTGTTTACATCTTGTTGTCGGATTTTAAGTGTTTTATTTTAGTTATTTTTTGTTTACTTGTTATTACTTATATGAAGTTGACGACTTCGAAACTGACTTAATCTCAAAGTCATGCTTTAAAGCCTTGTTGTATTTGTTTTGATTTAAGTTTAAGTTTTAATGTGTTTTATGTAAATTTTACTCCTCTCAATGTATTTTATTTTATTTCTTAATTGATGTTCAAGTTGAGGGGTTTAGGTTTAACTTAGGCTTAAGGTTTTACTTGAAAGGTTTTCCTCTGTTCAACCTATGGTTTAGGTTCTAACCTAAGGTTTAGGGTGGGTTTAGCGTAAGACTAAGCTATGATTCTGGTTTGTTTAGCCTAAAGATCAGGATTCGATTAGTGTTAACCAACTTAAGGTTTAGGTTAATTAATCCTATTGGTTTATGGTTAACTAACCTAAGGTTTAGATTAACTAATCCTATTGGTTTAAGGTTAACTAACCTAGGGTTTAGGTTAACTAATCTTATTCATTTAGGGTTAACTAACCTAGGGTTTAGGTTAACTAATCATATTGATTTAGAGTTAACTAACCTAGGGTTTATGTTAACTAATCCTATTGGTTTAGGGCTAACTAACCTAAGGTTTAGGCTTAGCTAATCCTATGGTTTAGGGTTAACTAACCTAAGGTTTCGGATAACTAATCCTATTGGTTTAGAGATAACTAACCTAAGGTTTAGGTTAACTAATCCTATTGGATTAAAATTAACTAACTTAAAGTTTGGGTTAACTAATCTTAATCATTTAGAGTTAACTGACCTAAGGTTTAGGATAATTAATCCTATTGGTTTAAGGTTAACTAACCTAAGGTTTAGGTTAACTGATTCTATTGGACTAGGGTTAGCTAACTTAAGGTTTGGGTTAACTAATCCTATCGGTTTAAGGTTAATTAGCCTAAGGTTTAGGTTAATTATTCCTATTAGTTTAAGGTTAACTAACCTAGGGTTTAGGCTTAGCTAATCCTATGAATTAAGGTTAACTAACTTAAGGTTTAGGTTAACTAATCCTATTGGTTTAGGGTTAACTAACATAAGGTTTAAGGTTTAGTTTAGGAAGAACCTAATATGTAGGTTAAACTAAATTAAAGTTCATGTTGACTAACCCTAAAATCCAAGAAGTTTAGTTTGAATTAAATGATAGGATGACTTAAATCTCAAGTTTAAAATGTTTCAACTATTCAAATTGGACTTAGCTAAAGGTTAAGTTTTCCATGGCTAGACTCGGTCTAAGGACTGGCTGACCTAAAACCCTAAATGACTGAAATTGGACTTAATGGGTGATTGACTCAATCCTTAAGTTAGTTGACCAGGTCTGTAATCAGGTTGAACATGACCTAAAGAGAATTGACTAGATTGAACTTAGGTTGAGCTTGAGTTATGTAAACTTAGCCTAAATTAAACATGAACCCTAATTAACGTGTTTTAATTATAAAAATTATTTTAAACATGATTTTAAAATTTTTAAACCTCTATTAATGGTCAAACATTCAATCAGAGAGATTTTTACAATTTTTATAATTTTTATAATTTTTAATTTACAAAAATATGTCATTTTTTTCAAAAATCAAAATACAAATATAGAGAAACTAAAATGTCTTGGAAAAATTAGAGAAGCTTTCCCCAAGGCCATTTAATATTTCTGCCAAATTTCATATTTTTCCCATTTATATTTTAATTTTTATGATTTAAATATTTCAGAACTTCAAAAATTAGTTTAAAAATATTTACCTTATAAAAAATTATGATTTTAGTTATGCAAAATCCTCCTCCTTTTCAGAGTTCATAACATTTTTCGATTTATTTTTTTGAGTTTTTTATAAAAAGTTATGTAATTTTAAAGTTTAATTATAATTTTTCAAATAAAATAATAAAATAAAAAGAAATTTGCTGCATCTCCTCCCTCGCGCGACCCCCACGAAGCCGGACCCCGACGCATGCATGGAGGAAAACCAACGACCGAAACTTTCCGGAGTCCGTCCTCCGCCGATTCTCAACCAAATTTTGCGTTCTTGGGCTCGTATTGTTCAGCTCGAAGAGTAGATCACATCCATACGGATACTTAAATGTTTTGTGATATTTTTTTCTATTTAAAAGGGAGGAAAGTTTGAGATTATTATTTCAATTTAAGAGATATACCTGAGCATAAGAGGTTTGTCCTCAATTAGGTTTAAATAAGTATGTCTTCCTAAGCTTATCCAACTCCTCGTGGCATCGTTTTGACGTGATTTTCGCATCGGGTCGGAGATTCGCAGGAATTTAGCCCGGTTTCGGCTTTTCCGGCGACGTCGGCCTTTTCTGACGAGGGAGGAGAAAAGGGAGCTGCTGTTGAGTGTGTGGAGAAGTAATGAAGAGTGGGGGGCTTGCTTAAGAATGAAGTGGTGTTATATGGGGGAGAGAGAGGGGAAGGGATTGTTTTAGAAAATTTTTTATTTTTATTTATTTATTTATTTTTTATCATGGAGAAGCATGCGTGATTTATCTTTTTTTTTTTATCCTACAGCAAGTGCAGGCATGGGATTAAAATGCATGCTCTTTTATATATATATAT
>JXCR01134552.1:67243-82049 GCA_002079205.1 Phalaenopsis hybrid cultivar
TATATATATATATATATATATATAATTTTGGTTATTATTATTATTATTATTATTTAAAGATCTCCGCACATTTTTGCGGAATGCGTCATCGCGGTGAAATAAACGTCTTTCTTAGGTGAAAAAAACATTCCGGACACACTCGGGCGGTCCATTTCGTCATCCAGGATTGTTCAGATCACTTTTTCTACGATCGAGTCAAAAAATGCATCAAATTTAATTTTCGTCAGATTTTTTGTTTGCGATTGACCGTTTTGGAAATTGATCATGGACGGATTAAATTGATTTGGATTCATTTGAAATTGAATCTAGAGATGTTGAATTTGAAATTGAGATATTTGATTAGTCATGAAGCACAATTTGACGATTTTTGTCAAAGCGAGCGAATTTGGTCAAATTCTACCAAATGGATGGTCAAGAATTGATTTTAGGCGTGTTTGAGATGAATTTGGAGGATTTGGAAATTTTTGGTACGTTAGTGACATTTTTGTAATTTTGGCCGACTTTGGTCAAAGTGGTCAAAAAGTTGATTTAAAGGCTCGAGGTGGTTCAAGAAGAAATTTGAAATCAAACGACAGTGTTTGGGGTCATTGTCAATCAATGTGGAAGGTTTTATGATCCCAAAGCATTTTTTAAGTATTAATTATTTTGGTGTCGAAGTGTCAAAAAGTTATCCGGAAGTATGACAATATTACAGTCAAAATTCTCAGGAAGACGCAAGGAATGATTTTGTATGATTTTTAGGACTTATCAGTGGCTCTGGGAGATTTTGCAAAATTTGATATTTTGGGGGTCCAAGGGCATTTTGGTAATTTTTGGGAAAATTGGGTATTTTTGTAATTTTTGGGTTTCAAATGATCTAAATGATAATATCAAATGGTTTGAAGTGGGTTGTGTGATTCAATTGCAATTTTGGGAAATTTTGAAGAATTAGAACATTCAAGTGGAGTATTTTAGGAGAAATTGGGTCCAAATAATTTTGGTCAGCCTCATGGGTGTAATGACTGCAACCCGGTGATATGAAAATGTAATGTTTATGATGATCGTGAGTGTTATGAATGATGATACAAAGTATTGAAGTCCAAAAATATGTAGAACAGTACAAGGTTTTCCTATGGTCCAAAGGTCCTATAGGAATTCTCATCAGAGTTCACTTATGTAATCTCTAATCTTTGTATTAAAAATTATTGATCACATATAGAACCAACATAGAGAACAGAGATTTGGTTGAAATGTCTGAGGAGAAGGTGGGTACCATTTCTAAGATGCTAAGATAGTCATTAGGAAAGTCCTAAAGCTAGATCCCAGTCACTAAAGGAAATACCCAAAACCCTCACCCAAAAGTGAGGTCAACAACCAGTCGGGTTCATAGTCACTGAGGTCATATATACTATTATGGAAAACCTAATATTTACTATAATTTTCTCTGCTCGTGGGCTCCAACTATTTTTTCAGATGCATCCAATCAGGGTCTTCACTAACCACCCTCTCAAATTTGTGCTCACTCAACCAGAACATTTTGGGTGACTGCTGAGTGGGCCATGGAGCTCAGTGAATACAACATCACATACATTTCTTAAGTAGTGATTAAAGTGCAATCCACAGTAAACTTATTGGCAAATTTCTTTGAAAAAGGCAAATTTCTTTGAAAAAGGCAAACGACCAAAGGAACTACTGCTGACGATTAAACTTGGACTTTACATGTTGATGCAGCCTCGAGTCATGCAAGAGCAGGAATCAAAATATCACTAAGTAGTATGACTGGGGAACATCTTTACCATTCAGTTCTCCTTGAGTTTAAAGTCACTAATAATCAAACATAATATAAGGCACTAATAGCTAGTATATGCATAGCTTTTGAAATAGGGGTTATGTCACACTTGTTGGATGCCCTTTCGATTGCTATGGGAGCATATATCGTTCATACTTAGTTTCCTGTGACTCGAGGGATCCATAGAACCCCCCTAACATACACACATGTGTTTATAAGAAAATAAGGGTTTAGGCGATATGCCCACATAGTGTTTTAGCGTGTCCATCGACATTAAAGTCCATGATATAAGACCAAAAAGAATGCTCATTTTTTGGAGTTATGAGACCATATTTTAATCATATTTAGTCTCCCATACAATACGGAGCGATAAAACCCTTTGCTGAAAATTTTTCATGAGAATCGAACTTTACTAGACCAGTGCGATGCATAAGCACCCAAAACGACACCCAAAGGACCAAAAATCGAAAGCCTGAAGAGTAGGCACAGGCCTCGGGTGCTTAGGAGCCAGACCACAACACCTAGGCATCATCTTGGGCACCTAGGTGCCCAAAATATCCCCAAAGGTACATGAAACCAAGAATTCAGAAAGTAGATACCCAATCCGGGCACCTAAGCGCCAGGCTGCAGTCCAAGCACCTAGGTGCCCAAAACAGCTCTGAAATAGCTCTCAAATCTCAAAGGGCAAAAGTAGATGCCTAGTTTTGGCGCCTAGATGCCTGAACCCCAGCACCTAGGCGCCAACCCATTTTTTGAACTTTATTTCTTTCCTTAGAATCTATATTATATCTTGCACGGAACACCTCCCAAGAAGCCGAAAATTGCACATTTCCTTGGTTAATGAAGGGATATGCTTGGAGGAAGGCAAAGGCGGCTAGGTGGCCATGTTTTGGACACTTAGAGGCATTAGGGAAAAAGGGAGTAGCCCATTCCTAGCAAAAGGGAGGGGTGTGGCTAGCTGATCTTCTTGCTTGGAGGGTTTGGTTTTAAGAGCTAGTTCTTTCTTGAGCTTGGCTTCTTCTGGCTAGAGATTTTATGTTTCCTTGAGGGCACTTCTTCATTGTGTTGGAGCTTCTTCTCCTTGTTGCTTGAAGTGAAGAGCTCTCACGAAGGTAGGGAAGAATAATTCTTCTTTAGCCTCACCTACAACCCTAGCTTCATATTTCTCTTCTTTTTTCCTCCACTATTTCTCTCGAGTGTGTTGTGAGATTCTCTTGGAAAACTTACATTGAAGAAGAGGGAGAGCTTCATCTGTTCTAAGGAGGTAGGAGAGCTTCATCATAGTGAAGTCGAAGCAAGGAGTAAGCAAAGATAACACTTAATTAACCATCACATAGGTGAGAACTCCTGAATCTCTCATTCATTTCTTTTAGTGAGCCCCTAAGTCTGGTGTTAGAGAAGATTATGGCTGAGTTCTGTGATAGAGAAAACCCTATAGGTTAGGATCTTTATTCGTTGATCCCTTTATGAATTCATGAGCGGAACCTACATAATCTTATCTCCCAAACCCCAAATTCGGGATTTCGACAATCCCACATTTGAGGCAATGGTTTCGTTCTTTTGATGGGAAGAATGAAATCAGTAAAGGTCTAGGGAAAATGAATCCTTGTGATTTTATCGTTCTCTAGGCTATCAAAAAATTTCTTTCAATGAAAAGTCTTAGTGATATGTCGGACAAATGGAGAAGATCGATCAACCAATGATTTGTTGCCTTCCTATACCCTAGGCACCCCGTGAAATCGTTAGGATGGGCATGATTCATCATTAAATTCAATCGAGTCTCATTTGCTTGAATGTGATAGCATCCATGTCGCTTACATTGCTCGAATTTTAAAATTTGCATCAAAATACCATGTTTTGGATGTGTCGTTGATCAGTCGTCTATGTCATCGGTACAATCGACTATTTCCATTAGTTAAACCAATCAACTACTACTGATCTAATTGACTCGATCAACCATTTCCATTGGTTTGACTGATCGTCCGCTACTAGTTTGATCAACTATTCTCATCATTTTGACCATACGGTCGTCCCATAGGCTTAACCTATCATTTTCGCCAGTTTGACTGATCAGCCGCCACCGACCCGATTTGCTAGATTGACCATTTTTGTCGGTTCGACTGAACGACCGTCACTTGTTTTTTGTTTTTTTTTTAATTTTGGAGTCAACAGTATGTCTAATCATCATTTTAAGCTTTTCTTTTCCAAACAACCCTCTTAATTGAACTGTTTGGAACGATACAGATAAGAGGAGAGATCAAAAAAGATGGAAAGGGAAGAAAAATTCGGCAGAAAAAATAAAAAGAGTCATGAGGAGCTTATGTGTAGTAAACATCATGCGATAGATCAAGTATGTACATCCAAACAAGATCAAATTGAGACATCTTGAACTGAATATCCATGAAAGAATATTTTATATAAGCTAACTATAATCAGAGAACCAAATTTGTGTGTTTGATCTGGGTTCAAGAGCACTCTCAAATGGACGTATCCCATTTGGTTAATTACATCTTGGGGGATGCTCGAGCATACTCTCGATTAAAGGAATCTTGTCTACATTTAATTGTTGATTGGTAAAGAGTGTCACAAAGGATGATTATCTCACAGGAGCATCTCTATGCTTTCAAAGATCACGTTGAGCCATACGGACAATGAGTGAGTCTCTCATAATCTCATACAGATGGCGGCTTATTGGCAATAAAGACCTATGAAATAATCATGTCACATCATAGGGTTGGCACTATGCTTTTAAGCCTAACCTGGCTGTAAGGGTAGAAGGTGAATCAATGTATCCCTAACAGGCCACGTCCTTTCTGTAATTGGGGTCTATGAGATGACAACGATGAAGCGTTAAAGGAGTGAAAGAGCTTAAAAGGAGGGAAGGGTAGAGTAATCCTAATTGAGTAGAGATAGTTGATTCAGGATATTACAAATCTATCATCTCAAACTATTAGGACCCTAAGTCTACCTAATCATGAAGATAGTCAACCCAGCTCGACCAAAGACCCATTTTCAGTAATCTGTGAATTGCTTCATCCAAGGGAACCTCGATAGCCCTAAGGTTAAGAGAAGGAAACTCTAAATCCTATGACCCTTTGTAGGTAGAAGCTTATACCCGCCAAAGTGGCAAGGAAGCCACTTGAGTGGAAAAAGAAAAGAGGTACAACTACTCTGTCTAGGTCAGGAAAGCCTATAATACCCTAAGCGTGCTAGACAACCACCTAAGTAGAAATCTCATGCTTGGTCATTTGGGTTGAAGAAGCACTGGGGCTTCTCCTCGTGATATGTAATATGATGCAGTTATCTAAATCCTAAGCATCAAAACCCTCTTAAATATGACTTTGGTGATAGCAATGCAATGCAAATATTATATCCAACCTAAATACCATGTAGGAAAGTAAAAGTAAATTTGAAAATTTAAGATATTTTAAACCTAAATTTTAAAAGTGGTTAGACAATTACAAAATAAAATTTATAATTTTAGGTTCTTAGAAAGTCTAAATTGTATTTGCAAGGTTCCTAGACAATCCACAAGCAAAGAAAGATGAGATATCAGGTACATCGTGCAATAACAAATAAGAAAAGTACAAAATAATAGAAAGGTAAGGTGCTGATGGGTCGACAACAAATTTCAAAAAAAAAAAAAAAAACTATAGTCAGGCNATTTCAAAAAAAAAAAAAAAACTATAGTCAGGCACTGCATCTACACACATGGTCCTAATTACAATACAAGAAAGAGATTTATAATTAAGGAACGAGACACGAACCTGCAACTCCTGGTCCTCATCACGTAGTTCCACCCATCAGACGTCTTAGAACTCGAACTTGTACTTTATTTCTAATGTAGGATCAAGTATAGAGGACTCTAAAAAATACATATCGAAATCTTAAGAAATACTCGACCTGCATGAAAATTAGGTTAGTGTAAAAGCCATCTACATGCAACATAATGAACCATGCCCGGTGGGAGGATAAATATGTAAGCATATGCAAAAAATAGTTATTTAACTTATTATGCTCCTCCCTACTAGATATGACTCTCTAAAAAAAGATCACCCCTAATATACTTGTGGGCATGTCTTACACCCTAGTAAACACAGAAAGGACAACACACGAAAAAGATATTTGACTAGGGCACAAACCAACAGAGAACACTATTCAAGACATCAAAAATATATATAAGCATCCTAGTCCTAGCCTAGCACACCATATAACACATATTACCCTAATCATGGCATCTAAATGTATGCAATGTGTGGGTAAAAGTATGGCATATGTTTTGATGGGGTCGCCACCCCCGACCCCATTTTAACGATCTAAGAATTCTAGGAGGTGCCACTAGATGCAAGTTTTGTATGAACAAAAGCATTAAAAGATTGACTTTACGTATGGTCCAAGTTAAGGATGCAATAGTTTCAAAATATATTTTTGAAATATGATGTATACATAATATAAATGTAATTAATTTTTTTTTATATCTAAGATAAGTCCTAAGAAGGAAAAAAAAAACCAAGTAATACTTAGCCTCCAGTGACCCTTGTTTGCAAACATTGTAATTCTAATACGGTCGTTGTATCTAACACATGTATTGAAGACATGATGATAACCACTGCCGTCCATAGCTGCCAACCACCGTCACCACCACCCGTCAGCCACCATCGACGATTAAAGACCGTCGCCTTCCACCAATCGTTTACAACACTATTTGCGAACATCATTGTCTGAATATGGTTATTGTGACTAAACATCTATATTAAAGACTCAATGATAATCACAGACCATTTTAGCCACCAACCACAATTGATCACCAACCGTTAACTATTGTCGACCACCGCCAGCTGTTACCATCCGTCGCCACCAGCCACTAAAGACCCTTAGTAAATCTCATAGTTTGAATACGCTCATTGTGCCTAATACTTGTGTTGAAGACCCAATGATAACCACCGACCTTTGTAGCTGTCGACCACCGCTTATCAACCATGGTCAACTACAGTAGAAGCGAAAGAATAAAATAGGTATGGAAATAACTTCAAATTTGATAGAGGAGCTTCGAAACTATAAGTAGGAATGGGAAAGAAACCCAAGGGAAGGATAGCCAAACATCTTAACTCAGATGTCTGGGAGAAGACCGTTCGACACGAGAATCTTTAGTTAAAGAAAGGCCGATCCTGCAACATGGCAAACTAAGCTCAGCCTAAGAAGGACCTTATATTATTAAAAAGCTAATCCTTGGTCTTATCAACTCCAGATACACACAAGAGGAGAACCATAGAAGAGTTGGAGTAGAAATAACTTGAAGCTCTTCTACATGGGAGAACAATGTCAGTCCTAGGAACCTATTTTGACTCTCAAATTTTACAGAACCTGCATTAATGCCTATGATTGCTAAAAAAGAGAAAAATAATATTCTAAGTAGATTTTTAAATCAATGAATTTATTTTAAAATAAGTTTAATAAGTAAATAATCAGTCCAATTTTAGAGGGACATTGACATAGCNCCTTCTACATGGGGGAACAATGTCAGTCCTAGGAACCTATTTTGACTCTCAGATTTTACAGAACCTACATGAATGCCTATGATTGAGAAAAATAATATTCTAAGTAGATTTTTAATTCAATGAATTTATTTTAAAATAAGTTTAATAAGTAAATAATCAGTCCAATTTTAGAGGGACATTGACATAGCTACCACATAATCCTTAGGTAATTATATCTCTTATCACCTGAACTTCTTTATTTATACATTTATAATTTAAATTTTTTATCACTGCTATTATTATTATTATTATTATTATTATTATTATTATTATTTTAATACACTTTTTCATGCATAGGCTATGACACCAAAATAATATAATATAAATATTAAATTTTAGGTGTTGGATATGTGCTTGCATAAACATCAAATCTTAGGTGTTACAACATATCATAATTACATAAAATGATATGTAATATATATATGGTATTGGTGGGGTAAATAATACACATTCACTTTTCAAATTTTCAAATTCACTTCAAATAGCAACAAATGCCCGCCGCGCATGTTGTCCGCAACCCTTCTATATTCCCCGCCGCCGCCATCACCGAATATATTTTAAATTGATTTAACATGAACTTATGTATTTACTTTACACCAAATCAAATAACTTCAAACTATTTCAAATATACCACTTTCAATCACAATCTATTCCTTTTTCGGCAAATCAAACAGCCCCAAAGTGAATAACAAAATACAGCACCAAAATATCAACAATATAATATTTTTTCCTTCATTTTTTTTAAAGAATTTTAATACACTAAATACCTGCTCCTTTGGAGCACTCATCATCATCACCAAAACTATCCATCTCTGTGGCTATCACAACCACATCAACAGAAATCAGTCTCCTACCATTAATTCCATTAGTCACTAACCTTAGTTCTCTGTCAGAGAGAGCAGCCTACCTTCTTCTATCCTCATGAAACCCACATCACCCAGCAAAATTCGCAGGCCAAACCTATTTCGAACGAAAAAAACTGCCGCGCAGAGGGGGTCCAGGTCAAGATAAACGCCGTCGAAACATTGAAAATCGGGCACTCTCTTATATTAAACAGAAATTTGTAAAAAAAAAAAAAAATCTATAAAATCATCTCCTGAATTTGTTGGAGTGGCAGAAGAACATGAAATCTGGATGGTTTACTTGGAGAAGGTAGAGCCAATTGTCTGCAGTTTGGAGCAGCGAGGTCGCCAGCTGACGATCGTGGAGGGCATTGGGAGTCCATATGGAGCTTCGGAACTTGTATGAGGCGAGGCCAAAGATCGGTATGGATAGCCGGTCGCCGGCGAAGTTCTTGCCGTCTGTTTTCTTGATGATGCATGGACCCATAGGTTCTGGATACCAATTGCCAACACCTGACCGCATAACATGATGGTAAATCGGGGTCGGCTTATATATCTAACACTTAAACATGCTGGTTTGACATGTAAACCACTTGAATCTTTACCGTCATATAAGAGTAATCAATCTAAATATATATTACAATCATCTCAAAGGAAATCCAATGAATTTAGAACTCATCATAACCATCTTATCTATACAAGAAAAAGTGCATTTTCACTTTTTAAAAGTCAAAATAGTGATATTTTTTACGTGATATAAAACATTTGGGTGGCATAAATGTAAACAGTAAATTTTGTGTAAGATATGCAAATACCTAAAAAAAGGGAAGTATGTCTACAAATGTCCCATTTTTTTTAAATGTTGCTCTAAGGCTATTATAATCGATTTGACAACATATTTGTGCATGGCATGACAAGTTATGGAAGAAAAGTAAGATTGCTGAATGGTACATGATGAAGCAAAGTGAAAAACAACATCAACTCTTCAGATACAAGGTTTCCTATCAGCGTGCTATATTTTGTTTTGGGGCATTTACATACATACCACCCAATTCATATGCATTTCATATTTAACATCAGACTTTGTTTTTACATTTATAACTCTCAAATCTTTTAATTTTTAAAAAGTGAAATACATCTTTTCATGCATATGTATATATATATTATTAAAAATATGTAAATACATAGGACTTAAGTGGTATGCATGTAACTCTTGCCTTTTTTTTAAGAACTCAAAATCATAGCTAAAAAACAGAAGAAAAGAACAACATTTTACAAGGATTGCATGGAAAATATGAGGCGTACTTTTTACTGAAGTCGAAAGCAAGTGAAAGGTCAGAAAACACGCATCCAAATCTCGCAATGTAGGCCCTGTAGGAATCCTATATATCGGATACCTGCAATAAAAACAAACAAGTTTATAAATTTTGCATAGTAAGAAATGCTCAGGGGCCCTTTGGGATCACTATTCATTTTTCTTTTGATTTTTAATTTTGATTTTGTTTTTTTTATGTTTTTACTTATATAAAATATTTTGACATGTTATAATATGTTCCGTTGTTTTTAAAAATACTTAAAATAATGTTTGGATGTTTTGAATGTTTTTAAAAAACAACTAGTTGATTTTTGAANTAATGTTTTTACTTATAAAAAATATTTTGACATTTTATAATATGTTCAGTTGTTTTTAAAAACACTAATGTTTGGATGTTTTGAATGTTTTTAAAAAATAACTAGTTGATTTTTGAAAACAAAAATTTAAAAATAAATATTTAAAATAAAAATAAAAATAAAAATAAAAGTGATTCCAAACAAGCCCTCAATGTATCAGAAGAGCACAGCCTCACTGACAAAAAGGAGACAAAATATGTACCAGGCGACGGACATCCAACTTGAAGGAAGCAGATCACANGATTTTTGAAAACAAAAATTAAAAAATAAATATTTAAAATAAAATTAAAAATAAAAACAAAAGTGATTCAAAACAAGCCCTCAATGTATCAGAGGAGCATAGCCTCACTGACAAAAAGGAGACAAAATATGTACCAGGCGACGGACATCCAACTTGAAGGAAGCAGATCACAGCTTTTGTATGTCTTCAAATCAGGAAATTTAGTCGCAAGTGATGAAATCTGGATTTAGAAATTGTAAAACATACTTGCTATGTAAAATTTTAGAATGGTTACAAATAGGGATCTAAACAAGATGAGTCAAACTCGAGCCTCACTGAAACTGAGCTTGACTTGTGAGATGTATAGTTGGCTTGAGTTCAAGCTGGGAACATGATCTTGACTCCGACTCATGTCAATTATGCTTGGCTTGAGCTCAGCTCGAAAGGTTGATTTTGATAAAAGTATTTTAAAAATGGGGCATTGACATGTATAGTACACAATTCTTATTTATTTACATANATCACTCAAACTGAGCTTGACTTGTGAGATGTATAGTTGGCTTGAGTTCAAGCTCGGAAGATGATCTTGAATCNCGAGTCAAACTCGAGCCTCACTAAAACTGAGCTTGACTTGTGAGATGTATAGTTGGCTTGAGTTCAAGCTCGGAACATGATCTTGACTCCGGCTCATGGCAATTAAGCTTGGCTTGAGCTCGGCTCGAAAGCTTGATTTTGATAAAAGTATTTTAAAAATGGGGCATTGACATGTATAGTACACAATTCTTATTTATTTACATATCACACACCAAAACTTTCATAAATTTATATAGATAGCATAGCACTCAAATCTTTAATATCACATCAAAAATAACACTATAAGCACCATAATGTTATGTATGTAAATGTGAAAGATTAGGTGTGAGATATGTAAACACATAAGCATTGCGTGTACGTATATAAATTTTCCTTTAAGAAATTTATGGATTAGAAAAAACTTCATTAATTACATGAAAATCGAGATTAATTAATAAATTAAATAATATAATCGAGCGGACTTAACGAACTCTCAAGTTGAGTCAAACAAAGCTGAAGCTCGAGTTCGAAGCTTGATAAGTTTGTCCACGAGCCGGCCCGTCTCACTTACACCCCCTCTTCATAAGTATGATAGATTATGTCAGATGATTTACCTTATCAGCAAGAGGTTCCCGACCATGGGGTGGATCTCTCTCCAAATACTCGAATACTGGAAGGATTGAAGACTTGCTGTTCACACTTCCAACGGACTGTCCATCCCTCATAAGCCGCCTCGTCCCTTCGCTCTCGCTGCTACCTTCGCTACTCGTATCCAGGTAAGGTTCCCCATCACTTTCGTCACCAGGTCGCCTTAGGATAAGAAAGACAGTTGACACCACATGCGCCACTGACAGTTAAGTTTAGGGAAATTTACATATCAAGCAGACAATTCTTATGTATTTACATATCTCACACCTAAACTTTCATATTTGCACACATATCACTTTGGTGCTTTAAACCTATATATTAAAATTTGTATATTTCACTTTTAAAAATTGGTAATAGCGCTTATTTTTATGTGATATTAAAGATTTAGTGTTATGTGTATAAATATGAATGTGTAGGTGTAAGATATGTAAATACATTAGAATTGCGGCTATATGAATACATTAGAATACAAAATAAAATTCAATAAGAACATTTACATGCATACCATGATACGGCCCAATTATTATGTATGTACATATCTAACACCTAAGCACTACTTTTTTCATTTATAACACCCAATCATTTCATATTCAATCAAAAATAGAACAATTTAAAATTTTAAAAAGTGAAAACACCTGTTCATGCATAGATAAGGTGGCAAATATGTTGAAGTTTAGGTATTAGATATGTAAATACATACGAATTAAGTGGTACGTACCTAAATGCCCCAAATTCAATTTTGCAGTTGATAAGACACAAAAGGGTTCTATAACAGAACGGCAGGTAACAAGTGTGTCGTCCAAGCCTGTTTAAGCAAAATAATTTAGGCTTTTAAAAGTCCATTTTAAAGTCGAGTTAGCCCAAATTTGTGATTTTCATTGGATGGCCATCAATGAAGGTCCATTTCAGCTCATTTATAATACAATGTACTTCTGTAACGGTCATGAAACTATAACTTACTGAGGAAAGGGATTACGTCTAACAAAGAGGATCTTCTGGGTAGAATGCATCTTATTGAGATAAGATGATACCACTTAATTCTATGTATTTACATATCTAACACCTTAGCTTCAATTTTTACATATACACCACTATACCTATGCATGAAAATGTGTATTTCACATTTTAAAAGTTAAAATAGCAGTACTTTTTATGTGATATGAAAGATTTGGGTGGTATAAATGTAAAAATCAAAGCTTAGGAGTTAAAAATATAATTACGTAAGAATTGAGTGATATGTATATAAATGCTGCAAAAAACAAAAAGCTAAAAAAGATAATTATTCTTTAGAGGACTTATAAGCATATGAACGAGTAAACAATGGCTTCACAAGAAATTAAAAAGGAAGCATATATTGGCACCAAATGCCTTCGAATGGCATTGGGAATGACACAACAACACTTCCACTGTTCACAAGGTGACTATTAGGTGAAGAAAATTCAAATTTATTCACCAAATTATGTTTGGAGCATTTACATACATAACACTCAATTCCAATGTATTTACTTATCTAATACCTAAACTTTGATTTTTTACCTTTATACCACCTAAATCATTCATAACACAAAAAATACCACCATTTTAACCTATAAAAAGTGAAATGCGACTTCTCATGCATAGGTAATGTGGTATGCATGGAAAAATTGAAATTTGGGCATTAGATATGTACATAATACATAAGAGTTGAGAAGTATGTATGTAAATATTCCATTAAGTTTTAAAGAAGACGCTATCCAATCCAGGCATCATGTGCCCCCCTTATTTCAAAAAAATTTACAAAGATATTTTGAAAAAAAGAATCATTCCAAGTAGTATATTGACTTCTTGAAGCTTTATCTTCATGATAATGCTGAAAAGTTGAAAGCTTTCGATTCTCTTTGGGATCTAATAAACCATGGGGGGCTGCTGGCTTTACTACTAACTTCTTTAAGATTATAAGAGGAATGATTAAGGATTATTTGTTAAATATATTCAAAGATCTTCACAGTAAAGCATGTCATGAAAGTTTGTGTCTAACAATCATAATCTCATTTCTAAACATGATAAGTGTGAATTGCTTAAGGCGCATTTACATAAATACCACACAATTCTCTTATATTCAGATATCTAACACCTAAACTTTCATATTTACACACATAACACTCAAATCTTTAATATTATATAAAAAATACCATTATTGATAATTTTTTAAAAGTGAAACCATCTCTTTTTGCATATGCTTATGGCATAAAAGTGTTATAAATATAAATATCAAACGTTGGGTGTTGGATATGTAAAGACATAAGAATTGTGTGATATGTATGCAAATCCATTGCTTAAAGCTTTAGGATACGAAAAATGAGATAGTCAATCTGATCCATATGACCAGGTTGTCAAATAACGCTGATGAGATGAGATACCATGATTCCATAATAGGTATAATGGAATCATCCATAAGACACCTTATGAAGGAGATTAAGGCCATGGAAGTTGGATCCTAGGATTAAAATTTAGATTACAATAGGATAACTATTAGTTTGAAAATTTAAACTTTCTGGATAAGCTTGCGTTGTAATTTTAAATTTATAATTAAGACAAATTTGTTGAAAGTATGTTGTAGATTCAGGTTATCTAATTTCTATTTTGAATATGTGATTCCCTGTTTCTATGGAGTTTGCTTAATAAGGATTTAATTTTATTTCTACTGTAACTGCCCATTGAAGTGTTGGGCAAACAGGAAGGCAATACTCTATTTTATCAGTAGAAGCCATCAAATCCTACGATAGCCCAACTAAGTAAAGCTCAAAATCAGAAAGAGAAATCTATCGACAACAGGAAAAACTCAACTAAAAGGATAGTTTCCAGATCAAGTTGGTATAGAAGTATCATTCCTTGGTGCTTGGTACAATCAAGGTAAGACAACAAGATAAGGGAGAGCTATTTCTTATTGGGGCATTTAAATACATATCGCTCAATTTTTATATATGTACATATCTAACACCTAAATTTTACAATTTACATTTATAACACCCAAATCTTTCATATCACATAAAAAATACCACCATTTCAACTTTTAAAAGTGAAATACACCTTTTTATGCATAGTTAATATGACATGTAAAAATTAAAGTTTAGGTCTTAGATATGTTAATACATGGAACTAAGTAATATGTATGTAAATAGTCCTTTCTTATTTTATAGTCGCGCCATCCCGAGCCAAGAAAGAGATAATAGCAAGAAGAAAACGAAGGAAGTCAACTAATGAGCAAGCACATGACCAACAAATGATGTTAAGCCAAAAATAATGTACATATGAGTTAGTATAAGGTGAGCACGATCATAATACACAGTATGAGATCCAAATGACCAGCACATGAAAAATTGATAATTCATAAGACAAAATTTCATTTTATGCATAATCTTAAGAGGGCAGAGAACCTCCCCCTAGTTCCACTACTGAGAGTATGATAATTTTATTTTATACACCATATCTTCGGCAAAATATAACAGATAAAAATCATCATTAACCATAACCATTTGGGATTGGCCTTATGAATGTTTATTTCCCT